>JAVTVY010010327.1:0-44379 GCA_036873755.1 Hanleya hanleyi | reverse complement strand
AATCTCGCCCATCTCGGCGTCCATACTTTCTTTGAATAAATCCTTCCATAGCCTCGAGCTCACATTATGTTCTTCAACCTCGAGTTGGGCCTTCACGGTTGGGTGATATTCCGGGACTGATGGTATGAAGCGGACCCGCTGTATGGGGGTGGGCTGCTGCTGCTGCTCTGCCAGGAGTGGACTCGGCGGATGGTGTAGGGGTATATGCCGTTGTGGTGATTCCTCGCCGGGTAACAGGTGGGTGGTCAGCCGACGATCTTCAGGGGTATGGGCTTTTAAATCTACGAACAGGTAGCCGTACGGACGAATTGTCGCTTCTTGAAACGCCCGCATAAAATGGTCAATGTTCTGAGGATAAATTCGACTACCAAACACGCGGATTTGTGCTCTATCAATGGGATTGGAGAACAACACAAAGTATTGGCAGTTCAAAGCAATATCTCTGGACGCCTTCCCTTGAGGAAAGAGATTCTGAGTCAAATAGATGACGGACAGATTGCGATGATGGGACCCTTTGGTGAATAGGTCGGCGATTTTTGAATTGTCCTTGGCCGCACTCATCAGATCATCGAGAACTACCACGTTGGTCTGCTCGGAATCGAAGTAATAGGGTTCGTCTATGTCGTGAGGAATTCCTGGGACAAAGCTCACATTCTGTAACCTTGTAGTTTCGTAGGCGGGCTGCCATTGGCTATAACACCAAACAACACGTGTCGGAGCTGGGGTTGCCACATCTCCCTCTAAGAACTTCATCACCCAGGATGTCTTTCCACACCCTGTAGGGCCGCTCACCGTCATCGTATAGGGATGCTCTACTGCTCTTGTTGGACCTATAGCGGGACTCGGCTGTGTTTCTTGACGAGAGAATGTTCTCTCACAGAACGTACACGTACACGACATGTTCATCAGTCGACCAATACATATGGACTGATGATGGACACATGTTCATTCCTATATTTAAAGACTCTACCACCACCACACACACCACCACCGACTCCACCAACACCACCACCGCACACCACCAACACCACCATCAACGCCACCAACGCCACCATCAACGCCACCAACGCCACCACCAACGCCACCAACGCCACCACCGGGCGTCAACGCCCGGTGGTGGTGGTGGTGGTGGTGGTGGCGGCCGGAACTGACCTTTGACCCCGGCGCGCGCGGTGTAAAGGTTTCCACCGTGCGGTGGAAACCTTTGCGCGCCGGGGTCAAAGGTCAGTTCCGGCCACCACCACCACCACCACCACCACCACCACCGGGCGTTGACGCCCGGTGGTGGCGTTGGTGGCGTGGTTGGTGGCGTTGATGGTGGCGTTGGTGGCGTTGGTGGTGGTGTTGGTGGTGTGCGGTGGTGGTGTTGGTGGTGTGCGGTGGTGGTGGTAGAGTCTTTAAATATAGAAATGAACATGTGTCCATCATCAGTCCATATGTATTGGTCGACTGATGAACATGTCGTGTACGTGTACGTTCTGTGAGAGAGCATTCTCTCGTCGCGATAGTATGCTCAGGCACATTCAACGCAAACACAACCAAGAGACACAGCCGAGTCCCGCTATAGGTCCAACAAGAGCAGTAGAGCATCCCTATACGATGACGGTGAGCGGCCCTACAGGGTGTGGAAAGACATCCTGGGTGATGAAGTTCTTAGAGGGAGGTGTGGCAACCCCAGCTCCGACACGTGTTGTTTGGTGTTATAGCCAATGGCAGCCCGCCTACGAAACTACAAGGTTACAGAATGTGAGCTTTGTCCCAGGAATTCCTCACGACATAGACGAACTCTATTACTTCGATTCCGAGCAGACCAACGTGGTAGTTCTCGATGATCTGATGAGTGCGGCCAAGGACAATTCGAAAATCGCCGACCTATTCACCAAAGGGTCCCATCATCGCAATCTGTCCGTCATCTATTTGACTCAGAATCTCTTTCCTCAAGGGAAGGCGTCCAGAGATATTGCCTTGAACTGCCAATACTTTGTGTTGTTCTCCAATCCCATTGACAGAGCACAAATCCGTGTGTTTGGTAGTCGAATTTATCCTCAGAACATTGACCATTTTATGCGGGCGTTTCAAGAAGCGACAATTCGTCCGTACGGCTACCTGTTCGTAGATTTAAAAGCCCATACCCCCGAAGATCGTCGGCTGACCACCCACCTGTTACCCGGCGAGGAATCACCACAACGGCATATACCCCTACACCATCCGCCGAGTCCACTCCTGGCAGAGCAGCAGCAGCAGCCCACCCCCATACAGGGGGTCCGCTTCATACTATCAGTCCCGGAATATCACCCAACCGTGAAGGCCCAACCCGAGGTTGAAGAACATAATGTGAACTCGAGGCTATGGAAGGATTTGTTCAAAGAAAGTATGGACGCTGAGATGGGCGAGATTTTGGAGGCCACAGGAAACAAGTTTCAACGCAAAGGGTATTCGAAAGAGGAAGCTGCAATTTTAGCCCATAACAGATTGGCACCCAGACTACGACGGGCTTTACGTCAGCAGTATGTCGACTTACTGACACATATGAAATTGTTGGATAAGGACCCAGTCCATATGGAAATTGAAAGAACAGCGTCGATGTTGAAAACCTCGCGCATGAACTGGAAAGCGGCGTATGTCAGAGCAATAGCACAAAAGAAACATTTGTTCGAACGCATCATTAAACAACGTTAAAGCATTAAGAAAGTGTGTTAAAGCGTTGAGACGAGCGTTAAGGCGTAACGACGGGCGTTGACGGGCGTCACTGCATTTCGATGAATTGGTGTTAATTCCATGAAATCAGAGCTTCTGAGCTAATTCACCAGGGCGTTGAAGCGTTGAGCTAAGCGTTGATGGGCGTTACTGTCTATAAAAGCGAGCGTATTCCCCAAACACGCACAGTCGACGTTCAACCGTCAACATGGCTTATACTTGTTCTGAGACATTACGATATGATGCGACACCAGAAAAATATACATGGGACTGAAGACGCCGAGGAGCCCGTTGAGGCAGATTCTGATACAGAGATTGATGAGAGTGCATCGACTGATACCGAATCCAAGATGGCTGACAGTCTATCTACTGATATGGAGAGCTTGACCTCAGAGAATCAGCCTTCATCCCAGGAAAGTGAGGCAGAACCTACCTTCTGGGATCGTATTGTGACAGCAGCTATCAATACTCACGCTGAAGTGATCGAGGACGCCGGAGAGGATAATTTACAACAGACGTACACCCAAATACGCCCCCGCATCAGGAAAACAGCCATGGCGATCTATGAACAGTATACCTTACTACCGCTTGAAATGAAAGGGGACCCCACGCATAGGTCCATCATGAAGACCAAGCGTCACTTGGAAGAGGATATGGGTTTACCACCCACAGAGGCCCTGGAAAATGCGATCAGAATGCGCAAACAACTGTTTCAGGACATGCTGCCCGAAGAATATCCAGGCCTGTCCGACGATGATTAGAATAAACGGTTCAGAATGAACATGACCGAAGAAATGATTGGACAAGAATACATCTAACGGACAGGAACGAATAGGACAGATGCAAATGGCGGTCTCTGATTGGACAAGAGTCTTTCTTGAATTGTAAACATACCCAACGCGGCTCCCCCAGCGTGGGTATGTTATGATGGATGGGGAAAATAAACTATATGAAAAAAAAACTTGTTGTTGTTGTTGTTCCCTCATGTGTCATCCTTGTTGTTGTTGTTTTCTCTCTCTCTCTCTCTCTCTCCGGTCTATATCATGGCGTCAAAACGTCTAGCAGGACCCATACAAGGACCAGTTTTCGACACTAGGTGACCACATCCCGACGGAATGGCCTGTTTTCGACATCGGATGTGCCGCCATCTTGAAAATACGTGCCGCCATCTTGGATATGGCCCATAATGCACCGGGTCAAAATACTCGCTTCTGATTGGCTGAGAGCTCTGTGACGGATTTGAAATACTCGCTTCTGATTGGACGAGAGCTCCGCATTGCGTCTGCGCATCCGCAGAATGATATTCCTACCGCACCATCTCGACCCCAAATACCTTCATGTACTGCCCGAAAATGGCCACTTTCGCTACTACTCGTACCGATGACGTCACCGATGACGTAACAGATGACGCGGACATCCCTCAAATCGGAATGTACACCCCGAGAACTACAAGATGACACCTTCCAAGACGCATTCGAACCGTAAATAGCCCATCTCGACCCCAAATACCTTCCTTCACTGCCCCAAAATGGCCACTTTACTTACTACAACCAACTGCGCATGCGCAGATTAACGCGACTTGCACTTAAAAATACACCATTCTGACTCTAACCCACACAAGCTTCACATTGATACCTCACACGACCCATTCGAACCATGAATAGCCCATCCCTAACCCAAACACACCCCTACATACCCCCCAAAATGCCTGGTTTCTCTACTACGGCCAGACTGCGCATGCGCAGACCATTGAACACGGACGAACCATTAGCCCAGTGGGATGCTCCTTCACGAGAGCTTCAAAATAAGACCTCACTCGACCCCATTGGACCATTAGGGACTCACCTAGACTCCAACACGTCCACCCCGTATGGCCCTATACACCCATAGCCATGCAGTATAGGCCTATGGGCCTACCCAGGCCTTGGTGACTTTTTTCAAAAATTTCACCGATTCGCTCCGCAACCCTTCCTATCGTGTTCTAAATGACGAGACGAGTAAAACGAGACCCCACAACCCTACCACCAAATGTATAAAAGTACGTTTCCCAGGAAATGAAGCTTTGACCCAGACCTATACCCCAGTATGGGACATATGGGGCTCAGTGACTTTTTCAAAATTTCACCAAATTCCACTTTTGAGGACACTTCCTATCATGTTCTAAATGACGAGACGAGTAAAACGAGACCTTCCGCAAATGTATAGAAGTACGTTTCCAGGGGGACAAATATTGATCCTATACCCTCAGTATGGGACTATGTAAGTTCCGGTGACTTTCCAAAATTTCACCGATTCCTTTTGAGGGACACTTCCTATCATGTTCTAAATGACGAGACGAGTAAAACGGGAACCCCACAACCCTACGCAAATGTATAGAAGTACGGATGATTCTCCTCCACTTTTCCCCATATAAGGCATTTTCCGTAATTTAGGATAAAGTCCGTATTCGTATTTTTCAGGAAAATTTTTACATACACCCACCCTGGAACTAGGGAAAGATAACTCTGTTGATAGACAAGCCCCGTTAAGCCCGGCGACCTATATACCCCTCATACCCCATATAGGCATTTTCCCAGGTTTTTCGATAAAGTCCATGTTCCGTATTTTTTTTTTTTTCAGGAAAAATTTTACATGCACCCACCCAGCCAGCAAATACCCCTTCACCTAGGCTTCACATGGATACCTCATAGAACTCCATCGGCCCATTAGTGGCTCCCCTAGCTCCCAAAACGTCTATTTCCATACCCTTGGGCCACCGCGCATGCGCAGAATGCCGATATGTCAATCCCACACCCAGTCCATTAGATGCCCCTTCATGAATGCTTCACATTGATACCTCACTCGACCCCATCGGTCCACTAGGGGCTCCCCTAGCTCCAAAAAAGCTATTTTCATACCCTTCGGCCACCGCGCATGCGCAGAAGGCCGCTATTTCAACCCCACACCCAGTCCATTAGATGCCCCTTCATGAATGCTTCACATTGATACCTCACTCGACCCCATCGGTCCACTAGGGGCTCCCCTAGCTCCAACACGGTTATTTTCATACCCTTCGGCCACCGCGCATGCGCAGAAGGCCGATATTTCAACCCCACACCCAGCCCATTAGATGCCCCTTCAACTAAGCTTCACTTTGATACCTCACTCGACCCCATCGGACCATTTTATCTAGGCATTACTTTTTCTCCGCGGAAGCTTTTTCCCGAGACCGAATCACCGCCAGACATGACCGCATCACCGCGGATGAATACATGGAACTATTTTTGCCCTGGAAAAATTGGAACTCTCCTGTGCTGGAGGTAGCTTTTTGGTCAATTTGAAATACTCGCTTCTGATTGGACGAGAGATCGTCAAGTGGGCGGGGCATCTCCAAAGGTCAGACGAATACTCGCTTCTGATTGGCTGAGAGCCCCACACTTGCCCCACAAATTCAGCTCATTTGCATAAAAAGGAGGGAATTTAACTTTTATATACTACTCTGCTCTCACATCAATAATTGATAGTAATATCTGACTAGTATCCGACGCGGAATAAATGACGCGTCAACTAGATATCATCTGAATAATGATGACATGAAAGCTTGCGTTAATTAATGTTCTATAAAGTTATTTTGACGTAAACTGGAAGTTATGTTAATTATCTTTGATATACATTCAGAAGTCGACGTATATAGCACAAGTTGTTATCTGTAGATCTTCTTTATTGCTGTGGAACTAACACAAGGTTATTATATTTTTCGTTGCCGATTCTATTTTCTGTGATTTACTCTCTTGTGATATAGTTTAAATAAGGAGATTATATCAACAATGTATATTTCTGATATACATGTAAGCTTGCCTGCAGGTGAGCGGAAATTATGAAAATCGGAAGTAGAGGTGTCAATAATGCGCACAGCAGTCGGTCTGAGAAGAAAACCGTCGATTTGAAACACCAGCGAATAGACAAGGGTTAATTTTTTTGAAAGAAACAAAAACAAAGAAACGGGACTTGTATACTCACATTCAGTTAGTTTTTGCTGATTTCATGTGTCTATCCAATTAACCGGATAATGAAAGTAATTATCGGTCAATTCATAGTGTATAATCAGCCTTTAGCCAACGGTCACACCCTTTTAATGTTGCGTTTTCCATACACTTTACTATCGACGATACCGCATTTTGTCTGTGTGAAAGGCTGATAGGGAATGCTCAAACACTTCGATTGAGCGTTTATGTTTATATTTTCCGATTTCCAGTTAATTAATCGCTGTTCTCGTCTTCAGAGCCCCTGTATTTCTGAATACCGGGGAAATGTCTGGCAAAACGTGGTACCATAATTTTCAAGTTAAGATTCTATCAAACGATTATTGTCAATAAAGATCTCCGATTCCGATTTACTTTCAGGGGAATTTCATTCCAGACTTGCAAAATTTATTTCAATGCGCCGTTCCTGGGCGTATCTCATATAGTGATTCAAATTCTAAAAAAAATATCGAAATATGTTAGACTGAGCACTAATGAGCCACCTTATGCAATTTCAATTGTTAATGTTTCTTTCTTTCTATACATAACACTTAGAGAACTTGCGCTGTTAGAGCAAGTATGCGAATGCAAATCTCTAGAAGGGAAAACAAAATAACATTAAATGAATCATGTTCAATCTGATTCATTATCCGTGTTTTAATGCATATGTCCTGGCCGAGATTAACCTCACTGCCACAGAGAATGGTATATTTAGAGAGCACACCTTCAGGAAGTTTACACCTTCATTGAAGGCATCTCGAATCCACTCTCGAAGCAAGTCGAGTTATTTCGAGGAGGGTCGAGATGGACTTGAGCTTCGAGAGAAAACCGGGAGCAAACCGGGACAACAATCGATAGAGATAAACCGGGACCCTTCGAGACGAGATATTTATCGGTTTTACTCGTTAATCGAGAAACCGTCTCGATCGATTGGACGTGACCCCTAACACATCATGTCCTCCTAATGTCTCTACTGACACCAAAAAGTACGTTTTAACCCTATCTGGCCTGGGCTTTTTGGGACCTGTCCAGGCCTGGGGGGGCCGAAATGGCCCCCCCATATTATTTTTCTTACCCCGTGAGCTAGGGAGCTGAAACTTATTACACTATACCCTTGGGTCAAGCTCTACCAGAAAATGTAAAAAAATTCAAGATGGCCGCTTTGATGACGTCACAGTGACGTCATTTTCAAAAGCGGCATTTTTTGGTCGATTTTTCGGTCGGATTTTCCGAATTTTGTATTTTTGCAATTTGTACAGAAAAACTGCATGAAAAATTAGCAAATATTAATGTGATATGAAATAAAATAGTTTCTGCCCACTTTTCATTGCGGAAAAGCAGAAATTTTGAAGAAATATGACAAAAAACATCACTTTTCTGGTACACCACGTGGCCGCCATCTTGAATTTACCCATGATCCTCTGCTCGGGGGGTTATGCAAATAGGCTCAAAATGACTCCAATAAGATAAACTATAAAGTCACGGAGTTTCAGCACTCCAGGTTTTGCCGTTCCGGAGATAGTGCAGAAAGTTTGGTAGGGGGGGCCATAATGGCCCCCCCAGGCCTGGTAGGGTTAAAGATTTCTTGATTCTGGGGTCACAGCGACCTTGACCTAAATTTTGGTACATGACGTCTCCCCGTAATTCCTCAATGGACACAAAGAAATCATGATTTTTAACAATTTCACGATTTTGGGTCACAGTGACCTTGACCTTTGACACTGATCTACATTTTGGTATGTGACACATCGTGTCCCTCTAATGTATCTACTGATACAAAGAAAATGTTTTAACAATTTCCTGGTTTTGGGAACACGGTGACCTTTGAACTTTGAATTTTTGGTATGTGGCACTTCATTTCCCTCTATTGAATTACAAGCGTCTGGTCCGTCATTCATAATTCAGCCGTCGTCCATTAGAGAATATCCGCGTCCATAATCCAAAGACCTATTCCGTATTCCATATAACAGTATTAGCACCAAATTCAAAAAGACAATCATGTATACATAAACATAGGCTTGTTTCCTGCAAGAGAGAAGCGGTCAACAGTTTTCAATGATGCCGGCAAGACATCATGATGTTCCAAAAATATCAAATCCTTATCGCTGATCAGTATTCTTAATCAATAATATTCGTTGTAAAGTCGTCATCTAAAGAATGATGTATCTCAGTCACACTCTGATTGCGGCTGTTCATATGAGTACCATGAGGATCTTGAAGTACATGGGTTCATACGGCCCCTAGCACCGGGTTAAGCAGAATTAGACACAAATTACGAAACGTAACGCCATAGATCTTGCACGCTACGCTCGTATTTTGCTATCAGCTTGCGATATGTATCGCCAAATTTGAGAAACTTTGAGTGGAGACGCTTGGTGGTGTAATCCACTCACAAAAATTAGCAATTTTTAATGATTTCCTGATTTTTCGGTCACACTGGCCTTTGACCTTGATTCTGGGGTCACAGTGACCTTGACTATTGACCTGGATCTAAATTTTGGTACAAACCGGCTCCCCGTAATTTCTCAATGGACTCGTGACCTATTTTTTTTGTATGTGACACTTCATTTCCCCCTACAGAATCCACTCACAAGAAATTATAAATTTTTAATGATTTCCTGATTTTTCAGTCACACTGACCTTTGACCTCTGACCTCGACCTACATTCGGTATGCAACACATCGTTTCCCCCTAGGGCATCCACTCACCAAACATTAGAACTGTAGATGGAAAACTGTCAATGATCAATAATTTCCTGATTTTAGGCATCAGTGACCTTTGACCTCTGACCTCGACCTCAATTTTGGTACGCGACACATCGTCTCCACCTAGCGTATCCACTCACAAAAAATTGCGTCTGTGGATAGAAAACGTTCACAGATACAGACCGGACACGAACACTTCAGTGATTTCCTGTTTTTCAGGTCAGTGACCTTTGGCCAATGACCTCGACCTTCATTTCGGTACGCGACACATCGTATCCCCGTAAGGTATCCACTCACCAAAAATTTGAGCTGTGGATAGAAAACTGCCCCAGATATAGACCGGACACGAGGGACGGCCAGACGGACAGAAACCGCCATCACATGACACGTCCGCCTTTTGGCGGGCGTATAAAAATGATACATATGAATGCTTTCCCGATTTATACACTCACAAACATTACAACAGTAGGCAGAAAACTGTCATAGATATAGACGGACTGTCACAGATATAAACCAGATTGTCACAGATATAGACCCGACTGTCACAGATATAGCCCGGACCCACAGATACAGACCGGACTGTCACAGATTTCGACCTGACTATCACAGGTATAGACCGGACACGAACGGACGGAAAAGGCAATCACATAAAATGTCCGCCTTTTGGGTGAGTGTAAAAAAGAAAAAGATTACACAAACCTCCAATGAACCGATGTCAAACAATGCACAATCAAATCTTCTTCTTGTCTGCTGAGAGAAGCCACCATGTCCACACACTTAGTAGCAGGGACCATACAGTCTCAACATTTTCTTGTCCTCCATAGACAGGCACAAGAATCAAAATACTAAAATCCTGGATTACGCTTCGTGTCCTTACATCAATACGTGAGAAAAAAGGCTTAAAAGGCTACATCTGTAGTGAACAACACAACGCAAAAATCTTGGAAACTGTAACATTATAATTTCCAACTAGTTTCCGCTGGGTTTGGGAAAAAGGAATATGGAATAAGAATACTGATCAGCGATACGGATTTGATGTTTTGTCGGCATCATTGAAAACTGCTGACCACTTCTCTCTTGCAGGAAATTAGTCTATGATTATGTATACTATTACTGTTTTTATAAATCTGGTGTTAATGTTGCTATAGGGAATATGGAATGGATCTTTGGGTTATGGACGCGGGAATTCTTCAATGAGCAACAGTTGAATATTGAATGATAGACTAGACGCTAGAATTTGCAGAGCCTAGGCGTTATCCTTCAAAAGTTATCATCAATATTCACGGCATGATATTTCGGTGGGACAGCACTATAAAATGGCAGCATTAGATCTGCTCTGTTACAAGTAGGTATAGCATAAACATTGCTACAGTGTTTAACCCCAGCGACCTTGACCTTTTGACATCAAAATCAATAGGGTTCCTCTTTGATCCATGGGTGAGTGAATAGAATTTAACGTCGCTTTCAACAATATTTCAGCTATATCTCGACGAACCAACTAAGCACCAACCAGCCTAGTTGTGTTCCTGCTTCTTCAAAGAAGAAATCAACAGGAACCTTTGATCCATGGGTGAGGTATACACACATAATCTATATTAATCAAAGTCCGCATTGTCAGTCATTGGTCGCACCAATCGGTACTTCCTGTAGGCACATTTGAACACTGTATGCAAAAAAATTGTATGCACATTCTGTACCATTTCATATTTAACAAGACATATTATTAACAAAAGATTTGTTACTTTACGTCTAATCATTTGTAATACAGTTTCTTCTGAATATATTATATCATTTCTCTGTATTCTATATAATTTGTTTAAGTGAGATCTCTGATGCCATTTTATATAGTAACACATTTTGCTTTTTTATGACATTATGTAACTTACTTCGGGATAGGGTTTTTAATCCCGCCAAATGCATAGTCCAACTTTGCTTTATACTGTTAAACATACGTAGACCTAATTCAGTTCAATACTACTGTTGATACTCTCAGTATGGGAGATCTTAGAATCAGTTGAGACAGACATCGGGGATGCCCAGATTGCTCTATAGTCTCACACTGAACCTAACATCAATAGTCTCCAGGACCTCACGATTGCCTTGGTAGGTGCTTCAGACTGCTCCACAGTCTGCACACGGAACCTAGAATCCAGGAGTCGCATGGCCTCATGAGTGCCTTGGGAGGTGCTCCAGACTGTTCTAATCTACACACAGAACCTAGCATCCATAGTCTCATGAGTGCCTTGGGAGGAGCTCCAGACTGCTCTTTTGTCTCACACTGAATCTAACATCAATAGTCTGCATGGACTCATGGTGCCTTGGGAAGTGCTCCAGACTGTTCTATAGTCTCACACTGAATCTAACATCAATAGTCTCCATGGAGTCATGGTGCCTTGGGAAGTGCTCCAGACTGTTCTATAGTCTCACACTGAATCTAACATCAATAGTCTGCATGGAGTCATGGTGCCTTGGGAAGTGCTCCAGACTGTTCTATAGTCTCACACTGAATCTAACATCAATAGTCTCCATGGAGTCATGGTGCCTTGGGAAGTGCTCCAGACTGTTCTATAGTCTCACACTGAATCTAACATCAATAGTCTGCATGGCCTCATGAGTGCCTTGGGAAGTGCTCCAGACTGCTCTATAGTCTCACACTGAATCTAACATCAATAGTCTGCATGGACTCATGATGCCTTGGGAAGTGCTCCAGACTGCTCTATAGTCTCCCACTGAATCTAACATCAATAGTCTGCATGGACTCATGGTGCCTTGGGAAGTGCTCCAGACTGCTCTATAGTCTCACACTGAATCTAACATCAATAGTCTCCATGGAGTCATGGTGCCTTGGGAAGTGCTCCAGACTGTTCTATAGTCTCACACTGAATCTAACATCAATAGGCTGCATGGCCTCATGAGTGCCTTGGGAAGTGCTCCAGACTGCTCTATAGTCTCACACTGAATCTAACATCAATAGTCTCCATGGACTCATGGTCAGTGTTAGAATTTAGTCATGTCAGTGTTGTTGTTGTTGTTGTTGTTGTTGTTGTTAGTGTCAGCAAGATCACTGAGTTAATTTATCTGTAACCACTGTAACATCCATAATTTCTCCTCACTGACAATATTCGTCTATGTCAAAGTCAGATGTAATGCTAGTGAAGAAAGCGAAGTACCTTTACAAAACCTTCAGGCTTGGCTGAATTTTCGTTCAACTTTTTCCCCAAGTCAGTGAAAATCTCTGATGGAATGACTTATAACATCATGAAACTCAGCAAGTGTTTATGGCCTTCAATACACGCCCGCGAACAACTTTGACTGTAGAAATCAAAACTTAACTGACACAAATTTTGAGAGCTTGAACTATCATCATAACATAAACATAAAAACATGTCATGGTCAGTCATCTCCAATAAACTGATCCATCACCAATTACATATGCTCTGTGAAAAACCTATAGCTAAGATTTTACAGAAGATGTCAATATACGTAATTATAATTTGGCCTTGACAACATCAGGTCAGGGTCGATCACATTGTTTATGCTATATTCAAAATATGTTTATATCAATATACGCTATATTGCATTTACTCCATCACCAGTAGTATGCATAAGGAAAGCCTAGATTCAATCTAAAATCGAATCACATAAACCAGAATTTGGCCTCAATAAAATAGGTCATGTCGGTCCACTTGGATCTGTTTCTAGTCTATCACCAGTGACACATATATATGCGTTTTGTATAGCTTAACTATAACCCTGTAAAAAATTCTGCATCACCTAAAATTTGACATGATAAAATGATAAAAAAAACTAGTATAATAAAATAGTAAATATGAAGAGATTAGCCACGAGATAATGCAATTACTAGTACTTTATCTTGATAAAATAGGTCAAGGTGAGTCAAACTGGAAATGTTTGTCGTCATTTACTAGCTGAATACATAGTAAGAATTAGGATAGCCTAGATGAGTCCTTCACAAGATATCACCAATACTAGAATTTGACCTTGATAAAATAGGTCAAGGTCAACCAGCTTCTCTAGGCTTCTCATCCATGACCAGTTGCTTATGCTATATGAATTTCAAAAGCCTGGATATGAGCCTTCAAGAGTCACTGTGTGAACAAACCAGAAAGGACAGATCAAACACCATTCGGTCAAAATTGGTCGAGTGGCAAATATCAATGCGCTTCCATCTTGCCATCACAATCGACATATTTGAATGTATAGCACAAACACAACAAATTTAAATTAATTACCGATTCCTTTTTGCCCCATGGGTAAAGCACAATGTATACCCAACGTTTGGTGATAATCCATCACATGGAACTGTCACATCATGACATCCAAATGATTGCTCAAATGGTACTCATGTTGACACAATTGTCAATGATTATGATGCTCTACTCAACACAGTATACAAAGACTCACCAGAAACCAACATTGTAGTCTGCGGAATTCCGCCTAGAATGGATTCTCATCACCTGAACTCGACTGTGGCTAAGGTAAATTGCCGCCTCAAGGAACTTGCAGACTACTACGATCTAGAATTTGTTAACTTGGAAAGTTCCTTCTAGTTGTAGAATGGTAATGTGGACAGGAGACTGTTAGTAGGCGACGGGCTACATTTGAGCGCCCAAGGCACAGCACGTCTCCTAAGGGCCGTAAATTCACATGTCTGCATCATCCCAAACAAACACCTTGGGAAACCTACCAACATAACGCGAATGACCCCCACCCAACCAAGATGTCACCGTTGTGGTGAATCCGATCATCTTCAAGATCAATGTTGGCATCGACACCCTGTAACATGCAAAAGCTGTGGACTTCCCGGGCATAAAGTCAAGAACTGTCCGAATCATTGAGAGACTGGCAAGGAAAATAAAAACTTTTCCTCTCAAGAGATGCCGCATGACAATACTCTCGGCGAAACTTTGAAATTCAAAACTAGGGCTACAAATGTTCATATTCACCAGACACAACCAAAGTGTAACTCTATCTGTGATGATGCTCTGAATACCATACATTGTATATCCCGGAGGCCTTCTTATAATACTTATTCTTTTGCAATACCCACCTCAAATAGATTCACTGCTTTGCCAGATATGATATGTGATACATGTACATCCTGTGATAATGAGACTATATACGCAGTACCTCCATATTTTAACGTAGCAAACCACCAGTCTACTAATCTATCTGTATATAATTCTTCTGTTGTTACAAATACCAACTCCCCTAAGGAAACTATAGACCGTGTAAATACTTGCATGAAAGACTGGTTGGAATTATGTTGTGTATATATAGCTATCTTTCACCATTCCATTGCCTGCAGTTCATTAATATATTTGAGTACCTTCATGTAGATTCACTGCCAAATGTTTGATTATGACAGAAGAGGGGATCAGACATGTGATTACTTCAAACTACCTAAACTTAAATACTACAAACGCTCATCAACATTTGATGTCTTCGGTGTGGTATCGAAAGGGCTTCGTGTAGGTCACCTGAATGTTCAACACCTCCTTCCCAAAATGGATGAATTACGGTCCCTACTAGCTTTGCCATCAAAAGAGCTAGATATATTTGGATTTACGGAAACTTTCCTTAAAAAGAAAGTCCATAAAGATAGTGCCACGGCACTGTAGCTCATCTGTCTGTAACTGGAGAAAGTAGCTGTGAGAAATTTTTACTAAAGAACTGCAATAGATGAGTTTCTAACTTGTGTTGTCCCCCCTGAACACTAAATGATCCATGCAGTTATTTCCTGAAGTTTCATGAAAAATTCAAGATGTGACCATATTGGATTTTCGAATCGGGCAAGAAAGAGTATCTTGCTCAACTTGACCCCAAGGGGAACCTGTGTATCAAATTTGAGAAAGATCAATGCAGTAGTTCCTGAGAAATCGCGATAACAAAGTTTCATGGGGAAATTCAAGATGGCCACCTGGTGGCCATATTGGATTTTTGAATCCGAGCAGAAAAGGTATCTTGCACTAGATCCCAAGGGGAACCTGTGTACCAAATTTGAGAAAGATCCATGCGGTAGTTCCTGAGAAATCGCAATAACAATGTTTCATGGGGAAATCCAAGATGGCCACCTGGTGGCCATATTGGATTTTTCAATCAGAACACAAATGCTATCTTGCACAGCTAGACCCCAAGGGCAACCTCTGTACCAAATTTGAGAAAGATCCATGCAGTAGTTCCTGAGAAATAACGATAATGTTTCATCTGGAAATCCAAGACGGCCGCGTGGTGGCCATATTGGATTTTTCAATCAGACCACAAATTGTATCTTGCACAACTAGACCCCAAGGGGAGCCTCTGTACCAAATTTGAGAAAGATCCATGCAGTAGTTCCTGAGAAATCGCGACAACAATGTTTCATCTGGAAATCCAAGATGGCCACCTGTTGGCCATATTGGATTTCTGAACCAGACCACAAAATTATCTTGCACAACTAGACCCCAAGGGGAACCTGTGTATCAAATTTGAGAAAGATCCATGCAGTACTTCCTGATCAATCACGATAACCAAGTTTCATAGGGAAATCCAAGATGGCCGTCTGGTGGCCATATTGGATGTTCGAATCAGAGCAGAAAAGGTATCTTGCACAGCTAGACCTCTGTACCAAATTTGAGAAAGATCCATACAGTAGTTCCTGAGAAATCACGATAACAATGTTTCATCTGGAAATCCAAGATGGCTGCCTGGTGGCCATATTGGATTTCTCAATCAGACCACAAATTGTATCCTGCACAACTAGAGCCCAAGGGGAACCTCTGTACCTAATTTGAGAAAGATCCATGCAGTAGTTCCTGAGAAATCGCGATAACAATGTTTCATCTGGAAATCCAAGATGGCCGCCTGGTGGCCATATTGGATTTCTGAATCAGGCCACAAAAGTATCTTGCAGAACTAGACCCCAAGGGAAACCTGTGTATCAAATTTGAGATAGATCCATGCAGTACTTCCTGATAAATCATGGTAACGAAGTTTCATAGGGAAATCCAAGATGGCCGCTGGTGGCCCTATTGGATGTTCAAATCAGAGCAGAAAAGGTATCTTGCACGAGTAGACCCCAAGGGGAACCTGTGTACCAAATTTGAGGAAGATCCACACAGTGGTTCCTGAGAAATCGCAATAACAATGTTTCATGGGGAAATCCAAGATGGCCGCCTGGTGGCCATATTGGATTTGTGAATCAGACCACAAAAGGTATCATGCAGAACGAGACCCCAAGGGGAGCCTGTGTACTAAATTTGAGAAAGATCTATGCAGTAGTTCCTGAGAAATCGCGATAACAATGTTTCATCGGGAAATCCAAGATGGCCGCCTGGTGTCCATACTGGATTTCTGAATCAGACCACAAAAGGTATCTTGCACAACTAGACCCCAAGAGGAACCTGTGTACCAAATTTGAGAAAGATCCATGCAGTAGTTACCGAAAAATAATGATGACAAGATTTCACTGTCAAATTCAAGATGGCCGCCATGGCAGCCATATTTAAACTCGTATCGACACAGCATGAACAAATTCTGGTATACTCAATGGGGGGAACATGCATGCCAAGTTTCAGCTTAATCGGCCAAGCGGTTTCAGAGAAGTAGATGTTTACGGACGACGCACGACGGACGACGGACGACGCACGACGGACAGTCAGGCCATTATATAAGCCCATCGGGCCTTCGGCCCAGATGAGCTAACAAGGAAATTAGTATTGATGGATATAAACCAGAGCGCAGAGACAGGACCAATAAAGATGGGGGTGGCGTAATAGCCTATGCCAGTGTTGATATACGTTATGAGAGACGAGTAAAATTATTGAAGTTATATGGATAAAAAAAAAACAGAACACACAAAACCAATTTTGATAGGATTTTTATATAGACCTGAATCTAGAGTATCCTGGATAGACGATTTTGAAAGAATGATGGAAATTGTATGTTCTGAATCAACAGAAATTATTTTAATTTTGATCTTTCACAAAACAAAAACAAAACAGAAAGTGGCTTTAATCTACAGAAACCTTCCAACTGCAGCAACTAATCAATGAGCCTACTAGAGTGACCACGAAAACTAAATCACTCATTGATCACATATATGTATCAAATTCTGCAAAAGTTGAAACATCCAAGGTTACCAAACTATCAATGAGTCATCACTATGCAGTATGTGTTATGTACAAAAGCAAATGTAAAACCAGGTCCAATTCTCAAAAACATACAACAGTCAATTATAGAAATCTGAAAAATTTTGAATCTGAAAACTTTCTAGAAGATTTAGCTGGAAAGCCTTGGTCTACAATAAAGATGACAAGTGAAGCCCTTGAAACCTTTACAAATTTATTTAATGAGGCCCTAGATAGCCATGCTCCTTTCTGCAAGAGGAGAGTCAGAAGTAAAAAGCTACCACAGTGGCTGCATGAGGAAGTAGCAGAGGTTCGTAAGTTGAGGGATAAGTTTCATGCAGAACAAGATTTCTAAAATGCCAAAAGATGGCGAAATCAGGCCAACTGTTTACTGCATAAAGCAAAGAAACAACACTTTGAAAATCTCATGGAGGCAACCAAGAATAAACCGGAAGGTATATGGGCTGTGCTTAGAGAAGTGGATCCCAGTAAAGTTATTTATCCCCTCCCCGTAGATCAGATCTCCGCGTGACATACGGAATCTACGCGTAAACTACGCGTAAAATACACTACGTGTAGTTGATTTCCGCATCAATTGGCTCCGTATCGGCGACGCGGATTTATGCGGAGTATTGGGACCATTCAACACGGAATCTACGTGTAGAAAACTCCGAATGACACGGAGGAACACGGAAACTGAGAAATGACTGAAATATGCATATTGACACGGAGAAAACTCCGAATGACGCGGAGTCACACAGAGTTATCTCCGTGTGGAACACGGAAACTGAAAAATGACAGAATTATGCATATTGCACAGCCCTTATTAAAATACAAGCCTTCTGGTGACTAGTTGCAGCAATATTGCTGTGTCGCTTTTCGTATGCAAATTAGGTTGCTGCAATATCAACAGAAGTGTTGCGGCAATATTGCTGCAACTAGTTGCCAGAAGGAGAACTTGCGGCAACATTCCAAAAATATTGCAGCAATATTGCTGCAACTATGTCGCTTTTCGTATGCAAATTAGGTTGCTGCAATATCGCAAGAAGTGTTGCGGCAATATTGCTGCAACTAGTCGCCAGAAGCTAAAATTGCAGCAACATTCCAGTCAAGCATGTTGCTGCAATATTGCCGCAACCAACAATGTTGCCGGAGCAAAATCTGCGGTAATATTGTCAGATATTGCTGTAATATATACATGTACATATGTGATTGACATCCGAAAATCACAAAAATGTGTAAATATTTAAGTTTGTAACCCAACCAAGTATAATAAAGTCTCTCATGATCCTGGGTGCCTGGCTTACGAGGACGAATGGAAAGAAGATATCGGGGTCATGCACTGGCACAGCTCCTCAGATAGCTCACATATAATCACAAACACAAGTTAATTTGTAAGGTTTGTAATATGAAGAACAAGACAAGGAGGTGATATGAATTATATTTAATTTGGTATTTTATTTTAAGGCTTGAAATATCACTATTATAAACTTGAGTGGCATAATCGACTCAGCATGGTATTGTACATTTTCCTACCTGTTATCCAGAGTCCTAAACAAGAGACGGTATGTAAATACTTAGGGGTGTGGGGCTTTTCGAAATTTTTTGCACTGCCTGGCCCTGGCAATATATTTAATTAGACCTGAAGAAACCCCAATGCCGAATAGGAGCAAACTCTCTCATGATCTGGGAAGACTATCAATTTCTTTAAATTGTGAATAGTTAGCACACTTTAGCAAGTTCAGTGACATAACCATCTGTCATTATTTTATAAAAATCCTTCATCTATGCATCCAATAATATTTCGACAGCACTCGGTTCACTGAAAGGATTGATCCATGCCTTGTGAATGTGTTCTTTTTTCCAGTAACTTCCAGCACAGTGCTACTTCTTTGAAAATTATGGATCGACAGTATGTCTCGTGTCACAACTCCAACCTGAGGTGTCCAGTGTGCCTCTTCATACTGTTCTTCCGAAATTCCCCAATTTCAGTTCCACGATCAGTACACCGATATAGGCCTACCTGAGAATAAAATGCAAACAAATAAAATCAAATATAAAATTAATATTCTGACGTTTTTGCCCATATTTCGGATATAAATTTTTACACAAATGAATCTTTTGGATATTAAATAACTATTGAAATTAATCTTTACTTTTTTCAACTTAACAAACACACAGGTTTAATTAAACTTGGTTGTTTCTGAACTTCAAGGAGTAAGATAAAACATCAAAGACAACCACGGAACATCATTGATGAACAGCTGAAATTGATCTTACCAGATTTGTTGTTGTTGTTGTTGTTGTCGGATGTCGTAGGAAATTGTTGTTGTCGGATGTCGTAGGAAATAGGGAAATCCAAGATGGCCGCATGGTGGCCATATTGGATGTTCAAATCAGAGCAGAAAGGGGATCTTGCACGAGTAGACCCCAAGGGGAACCTGTGTACCAAATTTGAGGAAGATCCACACAGTGGTTCCTGAGAAATCGCAATAACAATGTTTCATGGCGAAATCCAAGATGGCCGCCTGGTGGCCATATAAGATTTGTGAATCAGATCACAAAAGGTATCTTGCAGAACGAGACCCCAAGGGGAACCTGTGTACTAAATTTGATAAAGATCTATGCAGTAGTTCCTGAGAAATCGCGATAACAATGTTTCATCGGGAAATCCAAGATGGCCGCCTGGTGGCCATATTGGATTTTTGAATCAGACCACAAAAGGTATCTTGCACAACTAGACCCCAAGAGGAACCTGTGTACCAAATTTGAGAAAGATCCATGCAGTAGTTACCGAAAAATAATGATGACAAGATTTCACTGTCAAATTCAAGATGGCCGCCATGGCAGCCATATTCAAAATCGTATCGACACAGCATGAACAAATTCTGGTACACTCATTGGGGGGAACATGCATGCCAAGTTTCAACTTAATCGGCCAAGCGGTTTCAGAGAAGAAGATGTTTACGGACGACGCACGACGGACGACGGACAGTCAGGCCATGACATAAGCCCATCGGGCCTTCGGCCCAGATGAGCTAAAAAGGAAATTAGTATTGATGGATATAAACCAGAGCGCAGAGACAGGACCAATAAAGATGGGGGTGGCGTAATAGCCTATGCCAGTGTTGATATACGTTATGAGAGACGAGATGACCTAGAAAGTAAAATTATTGAAGTTATATGGATAAAAAAAAAACAGAACACACAAAACCAATTTTGATAGGATTTTTATATAGACCTGAATCTAGAGTATCCTGGATAGACGATTTTGAAAGAATGATGGAAATTGTATGTTCTGAATCAACAGAAATTATTTTAATTTTGATCTTTCAGAAAACAAAAAAAACAGAAAGTGGCTTCAATCTACAGAAACCTTCCAACTGCAGCAACTAATCAATGAGCCTACTAGAGTGACCACGAAAACTAAATCACTCATTGATCACATATATGTATCAAATTCTGCAAAAGTTGAAACATCCAAGGTTACCAAACTATCAATGAGTCATCACTATGCAGTATGTGTTATGTACAAAAGCAAATGTAAAACCAGGTCCAATTCTCAAAAACATACAACAGTCAATTATAGAAATCTGAAAAATTTTGAATCTGAAAATTTTCAAGAAGATTTAGCTGGAAAGCCTTGGTCTACAATAAAGATGACAAGTGAAGCCCTTGAAACCTTTACAAATTTATTTAATGAGGCCCTAGATAGCCATGCTCCTTTCTGCAAGAGGAGAGTCAGAAGTAAAAAGCTACCACAGTGGCTGCATGAGGAAGTAGCAGAGGTTCGTAAGTTGAGGGATAAGTTTCATGCAGAACAAGATTTCTAAAATGCCAAAAGATGGCGAAATCAGGCCAACTGTTTACTGCATAAAGCAAAGAAACAACACTTTGAAAATCTCATGGAGGCAACCAAGAATAAACCGGAAGGTATATGGGCTGTGCTTAGAGAAGTGGATCCCAGTAAAGTTAATTTATCCCCTCCCCGTAGATCAGATCTCCGCGTGACACACGGAATCTACGCGTAAACTACGCGTAAAATACAGTACGTGTAGTTGATTTCCGCATCAATTGGCTCCGTATCGGCGACGCGGATTTATGCGGAGTATTGGGACCATTCAACACGGAATCTACGTGTAGAAAACTCCGAATGACACGGAGGAACACGGAAACTGAGAAATGACTGAAATATGCATATTGACACGGAGAAAACTCCGAATGACGCGGAGTCACACGGAGTTATCTCCGTGTGGAACACGGAAACTGAAAAATGACAGAATTATGCATATTGCACAGCCCTTATTAAAATACAAGCCTTCTGGTGACTAGTTGCAGCAATATTGCTGCAACTATGTCGCTTTTCGTATGCAAATTAGGTTGCTGCAATATCGCCAGAAGTGTTGCGGCAATATTGCTGCAACTAGTTGCCAGAAGGAGAATTTGCGGCAACATTCCAAAAATATTGCAGCAATATTGCTGCAACTATGTCGCTTTTCGTATGCAAATTAGGTTGCTGCAATATCGCAAGAAGTGTTGCGGCAATATTGCTGCAACTAGTCGCCAGAAGCTAAAATTGCAGCAACATTCCAGTCAAGCATGTTGCTGCAATATTGCCGCAACCAACAATGTTGCCGGAGCAAAATCTGCGGTAATATTGTCAGATATTGCTGTAATATATACATGTACATATGTGATTGACATCCGAAAATCACAAAAATGTGTAAATATTTAAGTTTGTAACCCAACCAAGTATAATAAAGTCTCTCATGATCCTGGGTGCCTGGCTTACGAGGACGAATGGAAAGAAGATATCGGGGTCATGCACTGGCACAGCTCCTCAGATAGCTCACATATAATCACAAACACAAGTTAATTTGTAAGGTTTGTAATATGAAGAACAAGACAAGGAGGTGATATGAATTATATTTAATTTGGTATTTTATTTTAAGGCTTGAAATATCACTATTATAAACTTGAGTGGCATAATCGACTCAGCATGGTATTGTACATTTTCCTACCTGTTATCCAGAGTCCTAAACAAGAGACGGTATGTAAATACTTAGGGGTGTGGGGCTTTTCGAAATTTTTTGCACTGCCTGGCCCTGGCAATATATTTAATTAGACCTGAAGAAACCCCAATGCCGAATAGGAGCAAACTCTCTCATGATCTGGGAAGACTATCAATTTCTTTAAATTGTGAATAGTTAGCACACTTTAGCAAGTTCAGTGACATAACCATCTGTCATTATTTTATAAAAATCCTTCATCTATGCATCCAATAATATTTCGACAGCACTCGGTTCACTGAAAGGATTGATCCATGCCTTGTGAATGTGTTCTTTTTTCCAGTAACTTCCAGCACAGTGCTACTTCTTTGAAAATTATGGATCGACAGTATGTCTCGTGTCACAACTCCAACCTGAGGTGTCCAGTGTGCCTCTTCATACTGTTCTTCCGAAATTCCCCAATTTCAGTTCCACGATCAGTACACCGATATAGGCCTACCTGAGAATAAAATGCAAACAAATAAAATCAAATATAAAATTAATATTCTGACGTTTTTGCCCATATTTCGGATATAAATTTTTACACAAATGAATCTTTTGGATATTAAATAACTATTGAAATTAATCTTTACTTTTTTCAACTTAACAAACACACAGGTTTAATTAAACTTGGTTGTTTCTGAACTTCAAGGAGTAAGATAAAACATGAAAGACAACCACGGAACATCATTGATGAACAATTGAAATTAATCTTACCAGATTTGTTGTTGTTGTTGTTGTTGTCGGATGTCGTAGGAAATAGGGAAATCCAAGATGGCCGCATGGTGGCCATATTGGATGTTCAAATCAGAGCAGAAAGGGGATCTTGCACGAGTAGACCCCAAGGGGAACCTGTGTACCAAATTTGAGGAAGATCCACACAGTGGTTCCTGAGAAATCGCAATAACAATGTTTCATGGCGAAATCCAAGATGGCCGCCTGGTGGCCATATAAGATTTGTGAATCAGATCACAAAAGGTATCTTGCAGAACGAGACCCCAAGGGGAACCTGTGTACTAAATTTGATAAAGATCTATGCAGTAGTTCCTGAGAAATCGCGATAACAATGTTTCATCGGGAAATCCAAGATGGCCGCCTGGTGGCCATATTGGATTTTTGAATCAGACCACAAAAGGTATCTTGCACAACTAGACCCCAAGAGGAACCTGTGTACCAAATTTGAGAAAGATCCATGCAGTAGTTACCGAAAAATAATGATGACAAGATTTCACTGTCAAATTCAAGATGGCCGCCATGGCAGCCATATTCAAAATCGTATCGACACAGCATGAACAAATTCTGGTACACTCATTGGGGGGAACATGCATGCCAAGTTTCAACTTAATCGGCCAAGCGGTTTCAGAGAAGAAGATGTTTACGGACGACGCACGACGGACGACGGACAGTCAGGCCATGACATAAGCCCATCGGGCCTTCGGCCCAGATGAGCTAAAAAGGAAATTAGTATTGATGGATATAAACCAGAGCGCAGAGACAGGACCAATAAAGATGGGGGTGGCGTAATAGCCTATGCCAGTGTTGATATACGTTATGAGAGACGAGATGACCTAGAAAGTAAAATTATTGAAGTTATATGGATAAAAAAAAAACAGAACACACAAAACCAATTTTGATAGGATTTTTATATAGACCTGAATCTAGAGTATCCTGGATAGACGATTTTGAAAGAATGATGGAAATTGTATGTTCTGAATCAACAGAAATTATTTTAATTTTGATCTTTCAGAAAACAAAAAAAAACAGAAAGTGGCTTCAATCTACAGAAACCTTCCAACTGCAGCAACTAATCAATGAGCCTACTAGAGTGACCACGAAAACTAAATCACTCATTGATCACATATATGTATCAAATTCTGCAAAAGTTGAAACATCCAAGGTTACCAAACTATCAATGAGTCATCACTATGCAGTATGTGTCATGTACAAAAGCAAATGTAAAACCAGGTCCAATTCTCAAAAACATACAACAGTCAATTATAGAAATCTGAAAAATTTTGAATCTGAAAATTTTCTAGAAGATTTAGCTGGAAAGCCTTGGTCTACAATAAAGATGACAAGTGAAGCCCTTGAAACCTTTACAAATTTATTTAATGAGGCCCTAGATAGCCATGCTCCTTTCTGCAAGAGGAGAGTCAGAAGTAAAAAAAACTACCACATTGGCTGCATGAGGAAGTAGCAGAGGCTCGTAAGTTGAGGGATAAGTTTCATGCAGAACAAGATTTCCAAAATGCCAAAAGATGGCGAAATCAGGCCAACTGTCACTGCATAAAGCAAAGAAACAACACTTTGAAAATCTCATGGAGGCAACCAAGGATAAACCGGAAGGTATATGGGCTGTGCTTAGAGAAGTGGATCCCAGTAAAGTTAATTTAGCCCCTCCCCGTAGATCAGATCTCCGCGTGACACACGGAATCTACGGGTAAACTACGCGTAAAATACACTACGTGTAGTTGATTTCCGCATCAATTGGCTCCGTATCGGCGACGCGGATTTATGCGGAGTATTGGGACCATTCAACGCGGAATCTACGTGTAGAAACTCCGAATGACACGGAGGAACACGAAAACTGAGAAATGACTGAAATATGCATATTGACACGGAGAAAACTCCGAATGACGCGGAGTCACACGGAAACTGAAAAATGCCAGAATTATGCATATTGCACAGCCCCTTATTGAAATACAAGCCTTCTGGTGACTAATTGCAGCAATAATATTGCTGCAGTATTGCTGCAACTATGTCGCTTTTCGTATGCAAATTAGGTTGCTGCAATATCGCCAGAAGTGTTGAGGCAATATTGCTGCAACTAGTTGCCAGAAGGAGAATTTGCGGGAACATTCCAGAAATATTCCAGCAATATTGCTGCAACTATGTCGCTTTTCGTATGCAAATTAGGTTGCTGCAATATCGCCAGAAGTGTTGCGGCAATATTGCTGCAACTAGTCGCCAGAAACTAAAATTGCAGCAACATTCCAGTCAAGCATGTTGCTGCAATATTGCCGCAACCAACAATGTTGCCGGAGCAAAATCTGCGGTAATATTGTCAGATATTGCTGTAATATATACATGTACATATGTGATTGACATCCGAAAATCACAAAAATGTGTAAATATTTAAGTTTGTAACCCAACCAAGTATAATAAAGTCTCTCATGATCCTGGGTGCCTGGCTTACGAGGACGAATGGAAAGAAGATATTGGGGTCATGCACTGGCACAGCTCCTCAGATAGCTCACATATAATCACAAACACAATTTAATTTGTAAGGTTTGTAATATGAAGAACAAGACAAGGAGGTGATATGAATTATATTTAATTTGGTATTTTATTTTAAGGCTTGAAATATCACTATTATAAACTTGAGTGGCATAATCGACTCAGCATGGTATTGTACATTTTCCTACCTGTTATCCAGAGTCCTAAATAAGAGACGGTATGTAAATACTTAGGGGTGTGGGGCTTTTCGAAATTTATTGCACTGCCTGGCCCTGGCAATATATTTAATTAGATCTGAAGAAACCCCAATGCCGAATAGGAGCAAACTCTCTCCTGATCTGGGAAGACTATCAATTTCTTTAAATTGTGAATAGTTAGCACACTTTAGCAAGTTCAGTGACATAACCATCTGTCATGATTTTATAAAAAATCCTTCATCTATGCACCCAATAATATTTCGTCAGCACTCGGTTCACTGAAAGGATTGATCCATGCCTTGTGAATGTGTTTTTTTTTCAGTAACTTCCAGCACAGTGCTACTTCTTTGAAAATTATGGATCGACAGTATGTCTCGTGTCACAACTCCAACCTGAGGTGTCCAGTGTGCCTCTTCATACTGTTCTTCCGAAATTCCCCAATATCAGTTCCACGATCAGTACACCGATATAGGCCTACCGGAGAATAAAATGCAAACAAATAAAATCAAATATAAAATTAATATTCTGACGTTTTTGCCCATATTTCGGATATAAATTTTTACACAAATGAATCTTTTGGATATTAAATAATTATTGAAATTAATCTTTACTTTTTTCAACTTAACAAACACACAGGTTTAATTAAACTTGGTTGTTTCTGAACTTCAAGGAATAAGATAAAACATGAAAGACAACCACGGAACATCATTGATGAACAATTGAAATTAATCTTACATGATTCACACATCATCACATGGCAATAAGAGTGTTGCCCAAACGTTTGTCAGACTGCCAAGTGTATAATTAAAAGCATCCATTTATGACATACTGGTTGGACTCCTTGAAGAACCAGAACTGGACAGACGTACAACGAACATCCTCCAACAACTTTTGAAACAGCGAAATTTTGCGCTATTCTTGCAGCACGAGATCACGTGTAGCGGGGAAGTCGACCGATTGGCTGATGTACGTCAGCATGTTTTCCATCGCGAATTTTCGCCACAACATGAACTATCCATGACGAAATGAACACACAGCTACTCTCAATAACTGGTAGATAATCACACATTAGACAGGAGGCTTAACCGAGATCAGGGTTTGTTAATTAGATAGCCGTACGTCCTGGAAGATGGAGCTGAAACGTTTCTACTTCTATAACGTGGGATAATGGATGTTTCAGATCCACAGAGTGCGCAGGGTCCCCAAGACAAACTGTCAGGCTACTGGGAACGCACTCGGGCACTGATCCTGGCCAACGAGGGAGTTCGATTCAACCTGTCACCTTGTCTGGATCAAGGAGGTTGGAAAGGAGGAGCTGTAATGACAACCAAAGCAAATTAATGCAATACTGACATATAATTCTTTGAGCAGGTATACAGGATTCAAATCGTGGTAGCGTACAATCCCTGCAAAGAAAATCCCTACTCTATGAATTATCTGTACTCTTATAGTTATCATTAACCGAAGTTCAATAGAAAATATATACAAAATATATACAGCCCTAGCTATAACGCGTGCAGGCCTGGTCACAGCCACAGTCTGGTCACGACCGGTTCTCTCATGGATGGGTCCAGCTTCTATCTTCCTTCCCCAGGGCTTTGTAGTAGGATCCAGCGTCTATCGTCCTTCCCCAGATATACGTGGTAAGGTCCAGCGTCTAGCTTCCTTCCCCAGGTCTTCGTTCACTCCCGTATGGATGAACACTGCGTCGTGTCTCGTCTTACACGACTAAGCCCCTCCAAGCGTTGATAAACGTCAATGAATGCGACGTTAAACCCTAATTCTCTCTCTCTCCCTGATAAACGTCAATGGGTGCGGACGGCCTGGGCACGACAGTACTATCACAGTACAAAGGCTTCTACGGCACCGGCCCGTCTCTCTGTAACACCGCAGGACTATTCAACTGCACGGCTCACCACAGCAGCAGACGGCACCCCTCGTAGGAATACACCCCCAGGCTTCAGCGACCCCGCTCACGGCGACTCACTCCGCGGCCCGGCTCCAAGGATGAATCATCAAGGCTAGAGTTCACGGCTACACGGTCCACATAGGATCAGACATCAATAACACACGGTGGATAGGCAGGCACCTGGTCTAGTAATCCTCTTCCTATACTACTGTATGGGCACCTGAAATCGGCACCCTCTCTCTATACTACTGTATGGTCAACTGGTATAGGAACCCTCCTTCTATACTACTGTATGGTCAACTGGCCCTTGAACCCTCTCTCTATACTACTGCAGGATCTTCCGCAATAGATGGGCATCAGGTCTAGGATTTCCCCTCTATATACTACTGTAGGAGACAGTAGTAATCTATCATTGGCCGTGAATTACTTAATATATGTACAGGTTGATGAGAAACTGTATTTATGGAGGCGTGAATGAATAATCGTTCATCGTACGATTAACTGGGTAGGTGTATATATATCAAGCTATAGGCTCGAACCTATAGCTTGTGGGTGTTAGCGTGAATGTATTTCAACCCGTAGGTTGTGTATTACCCTTACCAAAAAATCCTATAGGATACAATGGGACAGATGATCTGTCCTATAGGATCCAATGGGACAGATGATCTGTCCTATAGGATCCAATGGGACAGATCATCTGTCCTATAGGATCCAATGGGACAGATCATCTGTCCTATAGGATCCAATGGGACAGTTACTTCTGTCCCCTAGGATCCTATAGGACAGATAATTCTGTCCTATAGGATCCTAAGGGATAGAAAAATCTGTCCTATAGGATGGATTATTCTATGCTATAGAACATGTATGTGTCCTATAGGACAGCCATTATATCCATTAAGAATTGTTTTTGTCCTTCACATGTGACAGTGTGAGGAACCAAACACATTTTACATGCATACATTGTAAAGAAAAGCACATAATAGGTAGAAAATGTGAAAAATCTCATAAAAGCAATGTTTTTTTTTATTATTTTTTTTCTGCATGATACATATTTACAAATATTGAACATAAGGCAAGAAATCAAAGTATATTGTCTGTTATCCTTCGCAAATATTAGCACGAGTATGTAAGCTTATATACATGTAATGATATATGATCCAACTGATACAATGCTTCATTGATTAATTTATTGGAAGATATTAATTTAATCCAATTTCTGATACACAAATTAAAACCCAATTTAAACATGTAAATTCTACATTCGGAATTTCTGTAGACTTCTAATTACATCAATCGAGGCATCGAGGCAGTAAATCCTAATAGATTAAACAGATTCTGTTTTTTAAATCTCTGTAAAATGGGGTCTTCGATGGAATTTTGGTAACTGTGGAAATGGAATTAAAAATCAGAAAAAGGAGCATGTTAGCGCATTACCTCGATTTCAGTATTTGTTAGTCCACGGCAGAGATCAGCAAATGTACTATACAATGACATAATAATGCAATTCTTAAATACAGATTCAGAATATGCATATATATACAAATACTAACATGGTAAACAATCTTCTTGAAAACCAAACTTTACATTCGCTTTACTCCAAAGGAGACAACAAACATCTAAATTGATTCATTACAAAATGTTAGTTGACCATGTAATCATTTTAGATGTATATGGTTCTTAACTATTCATAGTTAAGACCGCAAATAGGAAGTGTCCATACTGTTGTAAACCATCTGATTGTTCAATAAGCTTATTGAGATCAAAATTAATCTACATTTTTGGACAATCGATCAAGTAAATTTGAACAGTTCATCAAATATAGAAAATAAAGTATAAGCTTACTATCTGCAGAATTTAATAATTGGGAATTTTCACCTTATAGTTCAATTGTTTATTGGCACAAAATAAATTTCTTCCAATGAATAAAAAAATATCCCCTCATGGTGATTTCCAGCAGATAAGGCAGCAGATGTAGAAATGTACTTTTTTTGATTGATTGAACTTGTAGTTTAAGGGCCGCTTCCCATAAGGATTTCGCGGCCCATCAACTCAATGTTTTATTTAAATTTCACGGTACATTTCTTCGTTAATTTAAGATCTTTTGCAGCGCTAGATATTAAAATAAATAATTAAATAATGAATAACAATAACAATGAGGAAACATAAATACTAGTACTTTTTTCTTCATCTTCTCTGGTTTTATAGCATTTCCAAAAGAGAAACAGCTTGATACAATGTGTGTGTATCGCAACAAAGAATTTTGAGTTTCAGTGGACGACAGAGGAGGCCTAAATAAGCATGCATCGCAGCGAATATAAATAAATAATTTACAAGAGTTGAATGTTGGAAAACAGGGGGTAGTCTTCCACATTGTCTAATGCGTTAATTTCCCGCTTAAAGATAAAGTGGGCTTATTCTACCGGTACAGTACTGCATTAAACTGGTCTGAAATATCATTTCTGCTCGCGCTGTTTCAAATAGTTAATGCTACCGTTGTTGACAGATACCGTTAAGACTTCCGCCCGTCATGTTATGACTTCTCCCAGCGAACCAAACTCCCCCCACAGTGCAATATGATCTTTTACCGGTTCGCCCTGATTAACCTGAATGAGCAAAAAGTTATATACCGGCTGTGCTATCAACGGAAATATAGTACATATGGTCACATTATGTGTTAAAATTGGGGCTGAAATATCCTGAGTTTTTCCCCATATAATTGTGTGTTAATTAATACCTCCCCATTTTGGTAGATACAATGATGTCACTGGGGGATTTTCCTCCCTCTGAAAAGCTTAATTTTAACACAGAAGTATATGGAAAAAACTTCAAAAAAGTATAGTTCAGAATCCATTTTAGCATGATAATTTGAAGAGATGTACTATCTTTCTCTTCACCAAGTTGTAGAAATTTATCTCAAGTTTGAGCTAAGATTTTTAGTAAAAACCTGCTACGCTCCATTGAGGCCTAGGTTAAAAATCCATCAGTTGCGCGGGTGGCAATTACGGCACCGTAATTGATAGAACAGCCAATCTTTGTTAAGAGCTGCTGTTACTTCCGTTGTATCCAAAGATTTTATAATCAAATTGGAAATAATGAAGAAAATAATTTTAGAAGAATACACCAGTTCTAAAATGATTTTCAAGAAAAAAAATGTCTATTAATGAATACTCTACCCTCTTCATTATCACCAATTATATACACATAATATTATTCTATTTCCTGGTAGTCTATTACATTTGCAATTGACTTGCTGGCATTAATTCAACAAATTTGAGGAGAGTTATCTCCCCTGTACCGGTATATTTTAATTGGCCACTGGTGGCGCCACCATGCTGTCATTTGAGAATAACAACAACAGCAGGAAAACAAAGTTGATTTTTTCATGTTAAGCTGGAACTATTGGGGTTTAAAGAACTGTACTGCAGATGGTGATGAGTGAAGCTACATGTAGTGATGGTAAGTAAGTTATAAATATAGGCCTAATTATAATGTTATAACTTAATTGGCAAAACAATTCTAATTTCTAGTTAAACTCTAGTTAAATGTTGTAATGTGGACCCTCTATGAGCTTTAACTATCAACAAGTTTCTCTTCATACACTTGGCATATTAAACAATTGATAATCTTCTCAGTAACTACTGCAGCTTATATTTGCAGTCAAAATATGAAATAAATCAGTTAGCCTCATTTAGCCTGGAATTCACAAAGAAATATCCATAACTCAATCTGTCTCAAAATTCCTTTCAGATCTACCCATTGCCATTGTTGCATTGTAAGCTGGAAAAGCCCAGGCTTGGGGACCTCATGTGAAGATTGGCCATGCAGCCCTGAAGGAAATACCCCGGAGGGTGAGATAAATAGGTTATATCACACCACTGCTGTGTATTTCCTGTTCATGTCAAACAGTAGGATTGAACTTGCTAGAAAGTTTGAGGGGGGGGGGGGCGTGTTAGCTCTCAATAAATCAGTTGACATCCTCACTTGTTGTTTTGAAATGTTTATCGTTTCCTGCTTATATTTCCAGAAGATTTGAGAATATTTCCATACCAAAGTTCTGATGAAATCACGAAGTAATATTTATTAAAATAAATTGATAACAAATACACAGTCACTGTGTTGGCATAACCGATATTTGCTATGATAAAAATGTGACCAGGAAAAGCAGGATAAATTATGATCGATTTCCTATAACCATGATAACAGGCTATATTTTAATTGTCTATTTATTGCACTATTCTTGATCAAGGCTAAGGATTGCTGCATAATTCAATTGTACATCTGGACCCACATCTTGAAAATGAGAACATTTCATGCAACCAATCGGAAATGTTTGAGGCGCACATTTCATCGACTCGGAGCAGACATGTGATCATGGAAATCATGCAGCGTCTATTGTTGAATTACTTCTTCGCCAAAGAGGAAATAGCATCAGGCAATATTACATGACCAATACGACTGGATGACGAACATTGTTAAAATCATATTAGTGTACATTCTCAATATTTTCATTGTGATTGCATTTTCATTTGGCGTTGATCCATTGCAATATTATTTAATGACGATATGCAATATAAATTCAAATAACAAATATATCTAAGCAACAATGTTACAATGGATTAAATTTATTTAACTTTTCAGACGAAGAAGACCACTATTCACACTGGTGGTTTTAAATCCAGGTTGGACCATATTATGGGGCAGAGCAGATATTCTAAGGTAGCTATTGATTTATTGATTTTTGATACTGAGTTTGTGTCTTGGATTGAATGTAAATTTTATAAGGCCAATTCTCGTAAAGCAAGTAATTACTTGTATTCTATAAGTTGCTGCTACAAGTCACACTGTGCGAATGGGGCTATAAACAGAGATGATTCTTAACTAATTGATATATCATGTATTTTGTAGAAGACTCTGCCAGTTATAGAAGACGACAGTGATGAGGAAGGTTCGTTTGCCGAAACATCAGAAACATATGCTAATGTAAGTATAAATTACATTATTGACAGTGCATCACATAATGTAACCATACTCTAGTTTTCTCCATCACATCTACATGTAGCTTTCATTTTTCGTGTTTGCATTTTTCGTGAGTAAAATAGTCCTACAATGTAGTTTGTCATTCAAAAGTCCATGAACTGATCAAATACTTAATCCTTTGTTTCCAGATTTCCGACATCGAGAGTGTTGCTGATGATGATGGCACTCTGCGACAGACATTACGAAGAATTGAGGAAGAAAACAGGAAGCTACGAGCAGACATTGGCGATCTTCATGAAAATTTGCAAAGTCTGAAAGGTAAGTCTGGCTCAGCATTCTTTCTACATGCAAGATGGCCAAATAAGAGAATAAGACGTATGCATGAATATGTATTTGGAAATATATGGAAGAGTGTCCTTATACACATATATTCTGCAATAACTATTTTCCAAACAAATTTGCTCAAATGCTTTTCTTCAGATCAGCCGTCAGTGGTTTCGCATTTTGCACATGCATGATTCTCAGCGTAATGAATTATCTCCTTTATAATATAATTACCTCATTTAAATAGCATGAGAATGTACACATGATCCGTATTGTAATTTAACTATCCTCAATATGTTATGGTGCATTTGCGAATACATTTCCATTGTTTTTTGTTCCCTCATTAGATCTTCCAAGAATGGTTTTGGACTTGTCACAACTTGTACAGGAAGTGAAGCAAAGCTGTCAGTGCAATTGTGCTCAGGAGACAACTACCCCAGAGAGACATCCCTCACCGATGGTACATGCTGCTTCACTTGTACCAGAGTCCTCTCTATGCCGACACCAGGTACCCTGGGACAGCAATCTCCAGTTTTCGCCATCTCACAGCATACCACCGAATTAGATGTTGACCTTGTAAGTCATATGTTTTTTATCGTTCATAATAATAAAAGGCGTTATCTATACTCCATTACAAACTCTTAGCCCAATACAAGCGTCTAGTCCGTCATTCATAATTCAGTCGTCGTCCATTAAAGAATATCCGCGTCATAATCCAAAGACCTATTCCATATCCATAGGAATGTAATGATATATACAGAGAAAGGTAAATTGGGATATCCTTACATAAGTACAATATGTTTAAAACAGTGATACCCGAAGAACAATTTTATAGTGAGTTTAAATACTTAAAGGGTCTTCTAAAGCTGACTGATCATTTTGGTAGCCTATTGAAACAAGTTGATGCTATTTATATTCACGCAGAATATTACAACAGTTATTTTATCATCTTTCAGTCGGTGGTGTCTGGTAATGTATATCTGCCAAGACGAGTTGTACAGAACATTATCCAGAGTGTTCCCCGAAAGATGGCCATGGATCTAATGTCAGCTTTATTCACAAGAGCTGAGATGGCTACACACACGCTGACTGGTGTGGAGTCAAATACTAGACCTGATGCAGACGTAAAACCACTCATTGAATCAAGACAAGATAACTGCTATACAAGGTAATTGTTCTTGTCTTTGAAAATATCTCGGATCTTTTATCAGCTTTATCTACTGTAACAAAAACATTTTGAGCGCTTAGCGTCCCACAAGCCAGGTATTCAAATTAAATTACCCCGCTATAATAAAATGCTGTAATACTTAAATAAGGAGCCAATCAAAGTGAAATTGCCCAAGTATCAAACTTGGTTACCCACAAACTTGCAGCTGCCTATTTGACTGAGTATATAAATTGGGGTTCCAAGCCTTTGGTAAGATTAATGCATTTCTTTCCTGCATTGCAGCCCTACTTCTAAATGCCTTTTAATGATGTGCTAATTAAATATTTTCTTTTACCCCTTTCGCTAAAGTACTACCAAAAGAAGTTTCCTGGCAAGGATAAGATATACAGGATTCTATGAAGGCCAAACTGAATGGCGAACAGAAGTGCTACAGACGGAAGGAGAAGCACAGAGAGGCTCCCCACATCATTCCCCAGTGACAACATGGCACACTGATATTATGTCATTCTAATATATACCCTCTATATTTATGTGTATCCTGCGTTATTTTGTATACAATAAAATGTCCGTATGCACGGATCGGCTTCTGTTAAATGTCTTCATGGGTAACATGTCTTACATGTTACGTAATAGTACCTGTGTGTTATCTGAACATCACTGATCAGTTTCTGTCCAGTACACTGTAATTATTTGATCAGTACTGTTTGGAGAGCAATCACTGCTGCTCCATGTAGTTACTGTAAGAGGTTATTCCTTTAAAAACTTCAGGACGCTGTGTATGCGCCATGACTTCAGTGATATCAGGGACCAGAAGCGAGTTGACCTGATCCATTTTATTTACTGAACTCCACATTTAAAGGTTCACCTCATTTTCAGAAGAGTACCCTGAAAATAGCTATGGAATATTGCTGAACCTCATAAATGATGCTACAGGACAGTCCTATAGGATTCAATAGGACAGTCCTATAGGGTCCAATAGGACAGTCCTATGGGATTGCTGTGGGAAAATGTCCTACAGGATCCCATAAGATTTTGCCTATAGGACAGTTCTATAGGACTGTCCCATTAGATCCTATAGGACTGTCCCGTAAGATCCTATAGGACTGTCCTATAAGATCCTATAGGACTGTCCTATAGGACAATCCTATAGGACTGTCCTATAGGCAAAATCCTATAGGATCGTATAGGACATTTTCTTATAGGAATCCTATAGGATTTTTTGGTAAGGGTAAGTACATGTGTGCATGAATAATTGTTTATGTAGGAACTGTGTATGGTTTGGTTTGGCTATATCCTCTTCACAGGGACTCGCATCCCTTACCAGATACAGCTTAATAGATACACTAACCACAGCGCAATCTTTGAACAACTGTGCGATACGGTTGAAAGCAAAGAGAGATGCGGCTAATATATGGCCATGCTATCGACTCTAACGCCGTTAGTTAATTCCCAGAGCTGAGCCCGTACTAGCGTACGGTAGAGATAAGAATAACCATTGGCGATAATTGTCTATACTCTTAACTTCCAGCGCAATATCCGTTCAACTGTGCGATACGGTTGAAGGCGGATAGAGATCGAAGCAGAGTAAACACAGCCCGGACATGTGAATGTAAGTGTGTGTAAATGTATGCAATGATGATGCTACTATGTATAATATTCGGCGGCCCGGTCCCGGCCCGGCGGCGGCACTAATTCGGCGGCGGTACAAATTCGGCGGCGGTACTTCTCCAATTCGGCGGCGGCCTTTCTCCGGCCCGGCAATGTATTGGATTTCTTCTCCCCAAATGATTTGGCGTGTGCTCTCACCTCGATGTTTCTGCTGGTCTGCCTCGTTTCAGCGGGAGTCCGGCTTATATAGGGCTACCGCTCTTCTGCGGATAAAGGTAGAAACAGACGTCGAAGAATGACAGCGCCCTCTTTATTGTCACTTACACCACTTCCCGATCAGTTTATCTGGACTTCGCTGGATAAATATGGCTATGGAGGAACAAACCATAATTCATAACGGACATAACTGGTAAATCTCAGCTTCCAACTCCCTCTAGTTAATTCATACGACGGCCGCAAAGTTCACTGTCCTAATCTGCATATTCTTCCGTGTTGACTTCCGGATTCCTGACTGACGTCATCCACAGCGAAGCGAGTAGCTCACCAGGGCCCCTTTCTCCGTTCCGACTGGTCGTGATAACTTCACCGGGATTTCGAGGCATTGTCCGTCTCCCGGATTATTATAGGTCATTCTAGGAAAATTACAGCGTTAAATTCCACCAGGTAAGTGAACCGCACACATAAACACAATGTAACTTTCGTTTTCACAGTAGTCACGTGTCAGAACACAAGCAGTGGCTGATTAAAGGGGATCCCAAGGGGTCGTTGTCATTCTGCACTTTCGTTACACTAACCCCGCCTTCGAAGATCATGACGCCCTCGTCATGGCTCTCGTCACGCTATCAGCAGCACGGGAGTGCAGAACAGAACATATGTACAACGTATATACAACAGAATGACAGGACGACGGTCCTCTTGACTTCCTGGCCAAGTCGTCGTCACCTGCAATGGACATCAGGTCCACAGCAGGCCACAGCTGTCTCCCGCTGGAGTCATGCATCATGCATCTGAGGCAGTAAAGTCTCGGGATCACCCATCCGGTGTCCGTCGCCCACCGGAGTACCTGCAGGTCGGCCCTGCACCACAGATCATCCCTCGACGATCACGGTCATCAACCGTATTTCTCCGACCATACGGTCGTGCATCTCCTGTCCACTGACAGGCTAAAACGTAGTCATTAAAGCGCCTCGGTCGCTGGATACGACGTCCACGAGTCGTTCGTGGAGGACTCCACCTCTCCGGCAAGGCCATCTGCTCTTCCGGAAGTGGCGACTCGTCTTCAACAGGAGGATCCGGCGGTAATCCAACCTCGTAATCTGCCAATCTTGGAGGACGACGGGTTCTCCGTCCACTCCTCGTCTGCCGAGGTGCTGGAGATCTCACTACGGCTGGATGCTCCACCGGATATGGATCTCCGTCGCGGGCTCCGAGTCATTCTCAGACTCGACATCACCATCATTCTCTGTAGACTCAGTGGTCTCACTATCCGACGTCTCTCTGGGGTAGAAGGGCTTAAGAAGATCATGATGGACTACACGGAGGCCACCAGCCTCGTCGGCGATGCGATATGTCACATCAGTCAGGGCTTCTTTCACAGTATAAGGTCCTCCCCACCGGTCTCGTAGTTTCCGGAACTCCCCACGTTTAGTGGCGGAAATATACAGGTAAACCTGATCACCAGGCTTGTACTTGTGGGGAAAAGCCCTCGTATCGTAGATACGTTTCTGCCGCCTCAAGCTCTTCTTCGTAGTCTCTCGGGCAAACTCGTGGATCTCAGCCATCTCATCCCGGAGATCTTCGACCCACTGCGTCGGCTCTACCTGCTGTTTCGGAGGCGCTCCCAAAGTCAGGTGCGACGGCAAGGCGATTTCCCTCCCAAACACCATCATGTTTGGGGAATATCCCGTCGTCTCATGCACGGTGGCACGGTATGACATCAGCACCAACGGAATGTGAAGGTCCCAGTCGTCCGGGTGACGGTCAATGCTGGCATGCAACATCTGGGCTAAGGTCCGATTGAACCGTTCAATCATGCCGTTCGACTGGAGGTGATAGGGTGTAGTCCTCGTTTTTCTCATTCCGAGTATGCGGCACATCCCCTGGAATACTCTGCTTTCAAACTGACGTCCCTGGTCAGAGTGGATTGCCATTGGTACGCCAAATCGGGTCACGAAGTGGTCCACGACAGCTTGGGCAACCGTCGTGGCTTCCTGATTGGGTAAGGCTACAGCTTCCACCCAACGGGTGAAATAGTCTCCAATGACGACCACGTATCGATTTCCCTGATCGGTTTCTGCCAATGGCCCGAGAATATCAACAGCCGCTCTATCCCCTGGACTTCCAGTCATCTGACCGCGATGAGGACCTCTGGGCTTCCGTCCCGCCAACTTCCTGCGATTACAAACGTCGCAACTCCGGCACCATTGCCGAACATCAGTCTGTAGACCAGGCCACATGTAAGCCTGTCTCACTTTTGCCAGGGTTTTCTTCGCCCCAAGGTGACCACCGGTTACACTGTCATGACACTCTTTCAAGACTTTCCGTCTGAGGGAGCGAGGGACCACCAGAAGCCGTCGTTTCACCTCTCCCCGAGCATTCACCCATCTCCGCACAAGCAAGGATCCACTCATCTCCAGTAGATCGAAGGCACCCCACAGGGTTTTAGTTACCGGTCCATATTGACTGATGTCCTCTCTGGCTGGTCGACTGCCTTTCTTTACCCACTCCAGGACAGGCTGCAAGTCTGGGTCCGCGGCCTGAGCTTGACTGAAGTCTGCAGTCGGCGGTACAATCTCCGTGACACGGGCAGCTTCCTGGACCTCGGACCCTGATCGTCCACACTGCTTGCACGGGATTCGGCTCATGGCGTCAGCATTTCCGTGCTTCCATCCGGGTCGATGCTGGATTTCAAAGTCGTAGACTCCGAGGGCTTGTATCCAGCGAGCCAATTGTCCCTCCGGTTCTTTAAATCGCATTAACCACCTCAGGGACCCATGGTCAGTGCGCAGTAGAAATTTTCGGCCAAACAGATAATGCCGAAAGTACTTGACAAAGTACACGACAGCCAGAAGTTCCCTTCTAGTCACACAGTAGGCACGTTCTGTTTTGGACAGCACCCTGCTGGCATAGGCTACGACCTTCTCCTCCCCGTTGATCTCCTGGGACAGAACGGCCCCAATGCCGAAATTGCTGGCATCTGTGTCCAGGATAAAGGGCTGTCGGAAGTCCGGCATCGTTAACATAGGTGCAGTCGTCAGCTTCTGTCTTAGGTGGTCGAATGCCGTCTGGGCTGTATCATCCCACATAAATACCGCCTTCTTCTCCGTCAGTCGATGAAGAGGGGCTGCTACAGTCGCAAAATCTCGTATAAAACGCCGGTAGTACCCACACAGGCCAAGAAAACTTCTGACATCCGTTTGGGAGACAGGCGTCGGCCACTCTCGTACAGCCCGAATCTTCTCCGGATCGGTACCAATCCCGTCTTGCGTCACTATATGACCCAGGTAAAGGACTTGTCGTTTACCGATGACACATTTCGAGGGCTTCAATTTCAGGCCGTGTTGTTGCAGCCTCTGGAAGACTTCCTCCAGTCGTTGGATCATCTCCTCGAAGGTCCGGCCAAAAACTATTATGTCGTCGAGGTACACTAAGCACGTCTCGTACTGGAGGCCTGCCAAAACTGCCGCCATTAATCGCTCGAGGGTTCCCGGAGCAATACAAAGCCCGAAAGGCATGGCCCGGAATTGGTACAGGCCCCGTCGAGTGACAAAGGCGGTCTTACATCTGTCTTCCGGGGCTACTTCGACCTGCCAGTACCCCGACATCAGGTCGAGCGTACTCCACCAGCAGGCACCAGACAGAGAATCCAGGGAATCGTCGATTCTCGGCAGGAGGTAGGCATCTTTCTCCGTTACTTTGTTGAGGGCTCGGTAATCAACGCAGAATCGCATTTTCCCATCCTTCTTCCGTACCAGGACAACCGGAGCAGACCAAGGCCCATTAGATGGCTCAATGACTCCCCGCTGTAGCATGTCTTCAACCTGGTCGTCTATTATTCCACGGGCATGAAGGGGTGGACGTCGTGGAGGAATCCGGATAGGTGGCGCATTCCGCGTCTTGATATGATGCTGTACCATCGTTGTTCGCCCTAAGTCACTGTCATCCTTGGCAAACAAATGGGTGAAGCGAGTAACCAAGTCCTCTACAGCTAAAGCTCTCTCCACTTCCAATCCCTCACTGGACTGTTGTACTAAGGCCCGTAGGTGTGGTGGACATCTTGGGGTTGGCACCGTTGCTTCACCAGAGGCTGGACCATGCTGGTTCAGAGGCTCTGTGGTGAGTGGAGCTGAATTATCTACTACCTCCACTTCAGTCAAACTACCACACAGAGTGCCGGCTTGTACTATGGCAGGGTCAGGTTAAGGAACCGCAGAGTAACCTCATGGTCACGGTCAACTTCGGGCAGGGCTCTGGCCACCATGGTCCCAGTCTTCTGTGTGAACTCAGTGATATTCTCCACCATTCCGACCTCTCCCGGTAGGGCACCTCGGGCTGTCCCCGTCACCACTGCCTCAGCTCCAGCTGGGATAGTAAAAGTCTCCGTTACAGACACCCGATGGCATTCATGGCTCCCCACAACCTCACACTTGACATGTCGGCCGCCATACTTCACTCGGTGCTTCTCCGTATCAATCGCAGTACAGTGGCGACTCAGGAAATCATAACCAAGGAGGGCATCCACGGTCAGTGTCCCAACTTTCATCGTCTGAGTCCGGGTAGTCCCATCTATCGTGATCTTAAAGTCCGCTTCACCCTGTAGTGGCATAGAGGTACCATCAGCCATACGAATGGACGCAAAGGAGGGACTTCTCAATGCCGGCCTAAGTCGGGGGTTCAGCTGGTTGTACACCCGCACGTTCAGAAGAGAAACTGATGCACCTGTGTCGACGCAGCACCACAATCCTACGGATCCCATCTTGGCCGGGAGATACAATCCGGCCTCACCAGAGGTATTCACTGTAGGAGGTTTCGGTGGAGGTTTCGGTTGTCTTGGGGGTTGATGATCATCCGGCCTGCGCAACTCTGGACAGTTCGCACGGTAATGCCCGTCTCTTCCACACGACCAGCATCCTGATGTACGATCATGGCTGTCGTATGGTTGTTGACGGTCACGTCTATGCCCCCATCGTGACTGGTATCGTCCTGGCCGTTGTGGTCTGGGTGGCTCACTGTTCTTTTTAGTCACCTCCATTAACCTCTTTACCTCTTCCTTCAACCGTTGATTCTCGGTCTCGTCCTCTTCAGGGGGTGCGGCTGCCTTATCTCCCTCTCCCGGAGCAGTTGACTTGGCTGTTGGCCAGGGTTTCCGGCGCTGGGAGATCTTGTATGCCTCCAGTTCTACGGCCGCATGTACGGCCGCATCCAAGGTTGTAGGCCTAGTTTGCCAGACTTGAAACCTCAGCTCATCACCGATGGCGTCCAGGAATTGATCCTCGGCCAGGGTATCCTGAACATCGTCTCCGGCGTCAGGATAGGCCAGCTGGGCCAGGCGGATTAGTGCTTGAGCCAAGCCTGGAAGGTCTTCGTCCCTCACGCGGTGCCTGGACTTCAGCTGTGCCTTGTACATATCCATCTGATTAGGCGGGGCAAATCGCTTCTCCAAGGCCTCCTTCAAACGGTCGTAGTCGGTACTGCCTGGTGCAGACTTAAGGCTGGCTAACACCTGTTGCGCTGACCCCCTTAAAGCGACGGCCAGGTATTGACCCTGTTGTTGGTAGGTCCATCCGTTGATCACAGAGCAGTGCCCAAAGTGAGCCAAATAATCCCGCCATGGCGTGGTACCATCGTAAGTAGCGGCCTTCACCATTGTCGTCTTCGGCCGTCTAGGTTCCCCCATGGGCGTGGACGTCTGTAACGGATGGTCCCATGAAACGGAAGGTGGTTCGTCCCGGCGTCTTCTTGGCGGTGATTCATCTCGCCTCGACGTCGTCCGCGATGCGGCTCCGTCACAACCCCGTAGTGGCGTCTCTGCAGCCCGGCGCCCGCTTTCCAGCCCGGCTGGCCCAGAATGGCTGTAATCTTCTGCCCTCGGTGGAGTCATCTCATCACCAGAACTTTGATTTCTCAGTATCGTAGACATCCGTTCCATCATAGCGGTCACCGATGTGCATAATGCATTTGAGACATTACGCTGGTCTTCTACCTCTCGTCTTAGGTCAGTGTCAGGTTGTTCAGGTACTGGCTCACGGCCCCTCAGTCGATCTTCGGTAGACGTCTCCCCTGAAGGTCGTGGCGTCAGTTCGGCCGGTGGTGCCAACAGCACCGATCCCAGTTCCAGCGTGGACAAGTCAAGAAGATTTTCGTAACCCAGTGTCGCCGTGGTTGATCGTCCGGAAGCCACGGCTCTCCCCGTCTCACGTCGTTCCCGTGGACTCGGCGTCGTGAAGACTTTCGGTCGGGCTCCTCTTCCGTCAGATGGTTGGCCCCGGGCTCCCGGTTGTCGTAACTCGGCGCCGAAATCTTCAGTTCTATTCATGGTTGTCTGGTCCGGATCCATTCTATCCGCCAGGCTTGGTCTCCTTTCCTTCGTCTCCCAGAAGTTGGCCATCCCACCGCTGCCACCAGTTGAAACGTTTCTACTTCTATAACGTGGGATAATGGATGTTTCAGATCCACAGAATGCGCAGGGTCCCCAAGACAAACTGTCAGGCTACTGAGAACGCACTCGGGCACTGATCCTGGCCAACGAGGGAGTTCGATTCAACCTGTCACCTTGTCTGGATCAAGGAGGTTGGAAAGGAGGACCTGTAATGACAACCAAAGCAAATTAATGCAATACTGACATATAATTCTTTGAGCGTACAATCCCTGCAAAGAAGATCCCTACTCTATGAATTATCTGTACTCTTATAGTTATCATTAACCGAAGTTCAATAGAAAATATATACAAAATATATATAGCCCTAGCTATAACGCGAGCAGGCCTGGTCACAGCCACAGTCTGGTCACGACCGGTTCTCTCATGAATGGGTCCAGCTTCTATCTTCCTTCCCCAGGGCTTTGTAGTAGGATCCAGCGTCTATCGTCCTTCCCCTGATATACGTGGTAAGGTCCAGCGTCTAGCTTCCTTCCCCAGGTCTTCGTTCACTCCCGTATGGATGAACACTGCGTCGTGTCTCGTCTTACACGACTAGGCCCCTCCGTGGTTATGTCCGACGTGTGTCTTCCGTCCCCCGGTCTTCTTCCCTCGGGTGGTATGGACTTCTCGTCGTCGTCGTGTCTCGTCTTACACGACTAAGCCCCTCCAAGCGTTGATAACCGTCAATGGGTGCGGACGGCCTGGGCACGACAGTACTATCACAGTACAAAGGCTTCTACGGCACCGGCCCGTCTCTCTGTAACACCGCAGGACTATTCAGCTGCACGGCTCACCACAGCAGCAGACGGCACCCCTCGTAGGAATACACCCCCAGGCTTCAGCGACCCCGCTCACGGCGACTCACTCCGCGGCCCGACTCCAAGGATGAATCATCAAGGCCAGAGTTCACGGCTACACGGTCCACATAGGATCGGACATCAATAACACACGGTGGATAGACAGGCACCTGGTCTAGTAACCCTCTTCCTATACTACTGTATGGGCACCTGGAATCGGCACCCTCTCTCTATACTACTGTATGGTCAACTGGTATAGGAACCCTCCTTCTATACTACTGTATGGTCAACTGGCCCTTGAACCCTCTCTCTATACTACTGCAGGGTCTTCCGCAATAGATGGGCATCAGGTCTAGGATTCCCCCTCTATATACTACTGTAGGAGACAGTAGTAATCTATCATTGTCAATATATGTACAGGTTGATGAGAAACTGTATTTATGGAGGCGTGAATGAATAATCGTTCATCGTACGATTAACTGGGTAGGTGTATATATATCAAGCTATAGGCTCGAACCTATAGCTTGTGGGTGTTAGCGTGAATGTATTTCAACCCGTAGGTTGTGTATTAAGTACATGTGTGCATGAATAATTGTTTATGTAGGAACTGTGTATGGTTTGGTTTAGCTATATCCTCTTCACAGGGACTCGCATCCCTTACCAGATACAGCTTAATAGATACACTAACCACAGCGCAATCTTTGAACAACTGTGCGATACGGTTGAAAGCAAAGAGAGATGCGGCTAATATATGGCCATGCTATCGACACTAACGCCGTTAGTTAATTCCCAGAGCTGAGCCCGTACTAGCGTACGGTAGAGATAAGAATAACCATTGGCGATAATTGTCTATACTCTTAACTTCCAGCGCAATATCCGTTCAACTGTGCGATACGGTTGAAGGCGGATAGAGATCGAAGCAGAGTAAACACAGCCCGGACATGT
>JAVTVY010010325.1:0-47886 GCA_036873755.1 Hanleya hanleyi | reverse complement strand
CAATAAAATTCCCTTTGAGCATCCCTCCCTCCAATAAAATTCCCTTTGAGCATCCCTCCCTCCAATAAAAAATCCTTTCCTTCCAACAAATGCGTGGATATTATAAAAGCTGTAGGTGGTATAAAAATATTAATATTTTATAGGTATGGACACAGATAGATGTATATATTATTAAGAATATTATCTTGGAGTGAAATATAAGGTTGCCTTCGCTCTATTGGCCAAACGGACATGTACATGGTCGAGGATTCTTTATAAAATTACCAAATATCCGTGACAATGTGAGTTATAAGGTGTAGGTGTAGGTGTAGGTGTTCAAGGTAGAATACAATGCGGTCAACGACAACGTCTGGAACAAATGAAATCAACATGTGAATAATCCAATTAGTGTCTTTAATATCTATTGAATCATACAAGATGGAACAAATGTATTCGTGATATGTGACGTAATCTGGTAAAGGATATTAGATTATTTTACCCAGGAAAGAACACATATTAATGTGGAAATAAAACCTACATTGCCTTTGTGGGAAATCTAGTAATTACAAGCGTCTGGTCCGTCATTTATAATTCAGCCGTCGTTCATTAAAGAATATCCGCGTCCATAATCCAAATACCTATTCCGTAGTCCATGTAACAGCGTTAGCACCAAATTCAAAAAGACACTCATAGTATACATAAACATAGATCTCCAGAGATATGATAAATCCTACTCTCTATTGGTTGATCTGTCGCGTGATATAACATGGGGTTGTATAGACGATTCTGATTGGTGGAATTTTCACACGTGGATCTAACATCTAGGTATCTAGTACGGACTGGATGGAAGTTTCCCTTGACTACCATATAAGCTTAAATAGATTTCCTCGCAAAAATGGACACAAGTTATACCCGTGAGTTATCACGTGATCAACGGTTCATTGCAATCGACAATTATAGCTAGGTCATCAAACACTGCGGATGTATACACGATTCTGAATGGTCGAATCCTTTAACCTAAACTGATTTTCCCCTACTACTTTTCTTTAATCATAATCATGTTTTGCCCTTACTCCTTTTGTTTACCCTTACTAATTTTTGCGCTTACTGATATTTGAACCAAAAAAAAAAATACCCTGATCATGGTGACGTCAGGTATCCTCATCTGCTGAGTTAGATGAATCGACAGTGGCGCAAAAATGCCAACATAGGGTGACAGGTTATAATGTAGTTTCATCATTTCATAGCACCATGTTGTGTAGGCGAGCTAATAATAGACTAGATATCTGAATCACGATTAACTCGGTGACTATCCTTTGGGGTCTTAACAAAAAGCAGTGCTTTCTAAGGCAGTGGTAGTCCTTCAAAAAACAGGGATGGTCTTTACTTAAGAAATGGTTGAACAAGCCAGAAGCCAGGGTATCCGTTCCAAAGCCAGTGACATTTTCCAAAGGTAGTGACCATCTTCCCAAGGCAGTAGTAGTCTTCAACAAGAAGTTATTGTCAACGATACTCTTTCCAAATTAGTCGTGTTATTTGTGAAGGCAGTGATAATCTGCCAAATATAGCCGATTAGTCCTCCTAAAGTAGTGATGTTACTTGTGAAACGCATTGCTAGAATAACCAAAACCAGATTCCATGCAAACCGTGAAATAGCATGACCTATCTGGATTACAACATCGGGAGGGATGGGAAATTCACAGTTTGCTGCATACACAGTCATGACCCTGCCCTGATTTGACTCGCTCACCTGCCAACCTCAGTTATTATTTGCAGCTTTCAATGAAGAGGTGGGCTATAGCCGAAAAGAGTCAGAATCGTTCAGATTGGGACAGAAGCACTGATGCATCAAGACATCTGATAAGTAGGATGACCATGTGACGTCATTGTGCCAAGACAGCTGTTTAGTTCCTAATTTCGCCTCATCAACCTGAATATTGTGGTCATCTTACTGGCTAGAAAGCTGAAATTTGCTATACTACATTTTCCTGTAAATGCTGCTAGCAAAAGTGTACTAATGTACAATTATAACTCTGATGTCATTCTCCAAAATCAGCATTTTTCGGACCTTTTATTCTGTATTTCCGCGTTTTTCTTCTAAAAAATTGCTTAGTTCTAACAGGGAATAATGATTTGGCGTGAAGATTGACGTAAAACTTTTGGGTTCCACCTTTGCGATCTTCATTATGAAGTTACCCATTATGCTTTTCTTCGATGACATTTATAAAATGTGGCCACATTTTGTTTATAGAGAGCGTGTCCAGAAAAACCTCGCCGATTGGGATTAGTCTGAAAATATAATACGAAAAAGTGATCAAATCATTATGTTTGCTACATATATCCTCAGTATAATATAATCCATTATTCATATTGCATATTGCATATGTGCGAATACATACACGTATGCATAAGTACACGTATGGCATAAGAAACATCTTCACATATGACAAACGGCCTCTATGTTTGTTGGAAGGGGATTTATCAGGCGAGCCAACCCAAAGATCGTACAAATGCGGGTAAACGCAGTGAGCTTTTGATCGATCCTTTGGCTGCCTCGCCATATAAATTCCCTGCCAAGCACATAGAATGGTAACTTATTCATCAACTTTGTCACACACACAACATTTCTGCGAACACTTTTCAAACTTTCTCTTCGCGCTTTTTGTAAAATGTTTTGACACTTTGTTCAAAGTAAACTGTCGCGATCTACGAAATCTTAGAAGTTCAACATAAAGGGCGTTTCTTCCATCTGCAAACTATTTCATTACATCTATGTACAAACCTATACGGTACCGGATATTACAAAGAGAGTAAATATATCGACTAGACTGATATTTCTGTGCGAAAGAAAGTTGTTGTTGTTGTTGTTGTTGAGCGAGAGCCTTTCCTATCGTTGAGGCCAAGGTCACCGAAAGAAGTCGCGCGCACTCATCGGGCACAATCAATTACCAATGGTCTTGTTTTCGCCGCGTTTTCCGAATTACATGAATGTAGGTACTTGAAGCAATGTCTTTTTAAACACAGATTTCATAATATGTGATTAAATATCGTATATCAGGCCTGGTAATATTATATAATAAAGAAGTGAAATTTACCCTGATAATTTAGGGTCAAATGGTGATACAGAATCTACCAATGAACATGGCTGCTCGTCAATATACATGTAGAGCGATTGGGTAGAACGAGGGATTCTACGGTTATTTTAATAGAATGACGTCATACTCTTCGAAGCGTATGGGAGAAGAAATGTTGCCTTTGTTAAGCGTGTCATCATTATTTCGCTAACTAACGCCACTACAAAGACACGCTGCAATGAGATGTTCAGTCTTTATTATGGAAAAGTAATGGGTTCAAGGGTAAGTAAACAGATGGTTCTGTCACTGGGAAAGATTACAAACTAGTGGATACATTGTTTGTTTGGTAGCAACAGTGGGGACTGAATCATTTTACTCGAGGTTTATACAGTAACGATGGATTCCAATGCGAAATTCTAAAGTTTATTGGGTCCGATCGATTGGTGGAAGTGCTTGGGCATTAAAACATATATTTAAACAGTGCAGTCTTATATGAATAATTGATATATTTTCAGATAAATCAGCAACATTTTCGACTTCAGTTCAGTGAACTGACAGAATGTTATTGTTTTCATTCATTCAGAAGTCGATATTATGAAGGCGGAGGAAATACGAGCGTCTGTTGATAATGTTAACATCTTAGAATTGAATTGTATTCGTTTCTTTCAGACAAAGAGGCTATGCATTGATGGAAATAATGAATTATTGATGTTCCCGTTGATATTCTGTCAGTACTGTCGAAGGATCGGTGCAAGGATGTCGCTCTTAATTAACGTCGTTCTTCAACTGGGAATAGGTTTTAAAAGATGGAGGTTGAAATATATGTCTCTCGTATCTATCTTCTATGGTACATTGCCTTCGTTGCTCTAACGATCACCTATCATAACGTCGATGCCTCCGGTTTCATATTCACGCGTTTGGACGTAAATGGTACTGGGACCAATTTGTTCGGGAAAGTGTTGACTACTCACATCGGCCTTCGTAGTTATCCCGAGTGTGTGTTGCATTGTGTGGAAAACAGTGTCTGCTCTACGGGAAGATACTGGGAAGAAAACGGAACTTGTGCACTATATGCTCCTCCAGGTAATCCCCTGGAAACAACACCTGGATACCTTCCTGGATCGATCAACTTCATCTTGAGCTACAGTAAGTCGTATTAAATGCATCCCATTTTTCCTTACTTATTTTTCTTTTTCTTTCTTTTGGAAGTGGTACTTAATCTTGTTTTTTGGCAGACCTTTTATCCGACTGAGCACCTTGCGGCGTTGGATTTCAGAAACAGTCTCGACTGTGACTGAAACTCATTTAATAATCAAGTAAGCTGTTTGAGGGATTTCATCCCATCAATAGACCTTACCGGAGGCTGAAACTTTGGATCCCTCAATTGCACAATATTTCTTTTTCTCTTTGTAAATCAATCTAGCGATGGATGGAGATGGAGTAGAACAATGGGACTCTTAATCTGGAAGCTCAGTTGAAAAAGGGGCCTTATATTAAACATTTGCTCACTCCATCAGCAAGATAATTTTCAATTATACCATGACTTTATATGACCATTGCAGGTATCAACCAGGGTGGATATAGAGTTCAAAAGTGGTGCAGATTTTTTTGTACTGCTGTCGAAATGTAGGTAACTTCAGATAACCCGGTCACACGTATTTATAGCCCAGTTGGTCGAAGCTATAGTACATATTACTCTCCAATAATGGCAGAGATATATAATATCATGATCTGTTTATGTAATCCAGTCGTGTGACGTCACGTAGAGACCATATCCTAATGTCAACTGAAAAAAATACTCCCTTCAAAAAGGGGGCATATTTATTGACATCGCTATATATCTCTTTACACTGACCCAATCCATCTAAATATCATTATTTATTGTTTAGCGCTGCGTAGAGCAGTTTTTATTACCCACGGTCGAAGTTATATGACAATCCTATAGTACAATTGGGGGTAAACTCGAATGTTATTTGAAAACAAACAAAAAAATCACCCAATTGAAAAAGAGGGTATGTGTGAATAAATTGACATATCTTTCTTATTAATAACCCTAAGTATCTTAAATATATTATGTTGTATTTAGTATATATGACAGAGTTATAAACAATCAGGATTTGGTTTTCGTATCTCAATGTATGACATCATTCAGGAGACGTATCCAAATATCGACTTGAAAAAATATTCCTTTCCAGAGAAGGGGCTGGTGTACTTCAATGGTCTTAATTTACTTATGAAATCATCCAAAATTTACCATATGCATTTCAACGTTTTGCGCAGTGTTTATTATTTTCAAAGATATTTTTTGTATCTCAGTTGTATTATGTCACTTGAAGATAATATTCACGTGTCAATTGAAAAAAAAATGAAGCCTGTGAAAGGCCGGTGTATATGCAATTATATCCACCTTAAATATTGTCTAAACTTCATTTTCGACTACTCCGCACTATTGGCAGCGTAACGTCTTCTCAGCATTTGCTTTTTTTCTTTCATTCCAACCGATGACATTATATAGTAGCCAAATCCGAATTATTAATAGGGAAAAATAGTCTCTCCAACAAAGCCGATATGGATATAATTACATTTCTTGTGATTATGGATTCAGTGTGTCTAAACATTAACCAATATTCAGAATTGGCCAGTATGAGTAAAATTAAACGTGTTCTTGTGTTTTAACGGTATATCAAATGGTCGGTGTTCAATTTACAAATGAACACAAATAAATAGGTAGTATAGTGTTACGGAAGTGTGTGTGGTGCCTGAGAATATTCAGTGCAGTTTTACAATTCAAGTGTGCCACGTCATGAGATTAATAGCAGGTAGGATTGAATGAACCTGGCTGTTGAAGGCAATCATCGTCGACCTGGTGAGCTGAGTTTTAGGTTGATGCCCTAAAGTACCTTCCCAGACTAATCACGTTCTTAGTGCATTGAAAAGAGCTGCAATAATCACAGAAAAACAAAGTGGTACGACATAAACCACTCATGTGTGCCAGATCATAGCTTTAGTACGGAGTGGCTTATCTGCTAGAGTTACACAATTATAGCAGTTGGAAATCCCCTTTAAACAGCAGTAATAGACGGAAAGCAACAGCTTCTTCAAAATACCGTAATTTATGGATGAAATTACAGTAGAAAGGTTACTTAACCTTACCAGGCCTCCCCCACCCCCCTACCAAACTTTCTGCACTATCTCCGGAACGACAAAAAATGGAGGGCTGAGACTCCGGGACTTTATAGTTGATCACGTTGGAGTTACTTTGAGCTGATTTGCATAACCCCTCAAGCAGAGGATCATGGGTAAATTCAAGATGGCGGTCACCTGGGGTACCAGAAAAGTGATATTTTTGTCATATTTCTTCAAATTTCTGCTTTTCTGCGATTAAAAGCGGGCAAGAACTATTTTATTTCACATCACATTAATATTTACTAATTTATCATGCAGTTTTTGCGGAGAAATTGCATAAATAAAAACGAGAGATCCTGAAGGATCTTGGCGCCCACCATTGTCCGATAATTATAAGCTAATGACTAGAGGATCTTTTTGTCCATTGTTACTAAGAACAAACGATTGATTTGTAATTTTGTTTACAGACTTTCGAATCTGAGCGAAAAAGATCGAAAAAGGCCATTGAAAAACACCAAGATATAATCTAAGTTTCCGGAGTTTCAAGATTTCTAGAAACTGTACTTATGTCGGTTGTTATAATACAAGAGAAATGAGCAAAGTTAGTCTGAAAGTGAATGTACATGTACGGAGGATCCTTCGCCTTTGTTTTGTAGTATTTTTTTTATTTATTTTTTTGCACGTGTCATCATTGGGTACTGGAAGCGAAGACCAATCTCTTTGACACTTTGCCATGAGCTATGAAACATACTTAAGACTTTATAATTAGGAACGAATGCTAATTCTGTTCTGTTTATTGAGCTATTTTGAGATATCTCTTTTAAGATACCATGCTCGAAAATAGTAAGATGGTACAATACTTAATACTGAAGGGATCCGGTCCGCGCAGTAATGTTGAAACTTCGGAAGTTCCTGAATCCTGATTATCTCCCTTGGATCGAAACATGCAGTAGTCTACAGTTGTTGAGTTGTGACGTTGCGTCACAAGAGTGACGTCCCTTCATGTAGCCGACCCGCCGGCAGACGAAAGGGTGGAGCAGTTCCCTTGCTACTGCATGGACTAAAGAAAGCTGATTTAAAATTTGAAGAAATACATTTTAATTCCGAATTATTTGTACTCCTTGATATGGAAGGTGAAGGTATGGATATTCTCTATAGTCAATATATAGAATATGCCTCACCGTTTGATCTGCCGACTCTTGTGATGCAATGTCACAACTCGAGAATACCGAATTAATTTGAAGCGTAATTTGGATTTTCGAATCGGACCAAAAAAGGTATCTTGCACTACTAGGCCCCATGTGGGACCTGTGTACCAAATTCCAGAAAGATCCATGAAATATTTCCTGAGAATTCACGGTAACAATATTCCAAGGGGAAATTCAAGATGGCCGCCTTGTGGCCATATTGGATTTTCGATTCGGACCGAAAAAGGTATCCTGCACAACTGGACCATAGGGGGAACCTGTGTACCAAATTTGAGAAAGATCCATGCAGTACTTCCTGAGAAATCACGATAACAAATTTGCATGGGAAAATCCAAGATGGCCGCCTGTTGGCCATATTGAATTTTCGAATCGGACCAGAAAAGGTATCTTGCACAACTAGACGACAAGGTGAACCTGTGTACCAAATTTAACAAAGATCCATGCAGTAGTTCCTGAGAAATCGCAATAACAAAGTTTCATGGGGAAATCCAAGATGGCCGCCTGATGGACATATTGGATTTTGGAATCGGACCAGAAAAGGTATCTTGCACAATTGGACCACAAGGGGAACCTGTGTATCAAATTTGAGAAAGATCCAGGCAGTACTTCCTGAGAAATCATGATAACAAAATTTCATGGGGAAGTCTAAGATGGCCACCTGGTGACCATATTGGATTTTCGATTCGGACCGAAAAAGGCATCTTGCATATCGAGACACTAAGGGGAACCTGTGTACCAAAATTGAGAGAGATCCATGCAGTAGTTCCTGACAAATGACGATAAAGTTTCATGGGGAAATCAAAGATGGCTGCCTGGTGGCTATACTGGATTTTCAAATCGTACCAGGAAAGGTATCTTGCACAACTAGATCCCAAGGGGAACCTGTGTACCAAATTTGAGAAAGATCCATGCAGTACTTCCTGAGAAAGGACGATAGAGTTTCATGAGGAAATCCAACATGGCTGCCTGGTGGCCATATTGGTTTTTCGAATCGGACCGTAAAAGGTATCTTGCACAACTAGACCCCAAGGGGAATCTGTGTACCAAATTTTAGAAAGATCCACGAAGCAGTTCCTGAGAAATCGCGATAAGGTTTCATGGAGAAATCCAAGATGGCTGCCTTGTGGCCATATTGGATTTCGATTCGGACCGAAAAGGGTACCTTGCACAACTAAACCCTAAGGGGAACCTGTGTACCAAATTTGAGAAAGATCCATGCAGTAGTTCCCGAGAAATCGCGATAACAAGGTTTCATGGGGAAATCCAAGATGGCTGCCTGGTGGCCATATTGGATTTTCGAATCGGACCAAAACAGGTTTCTTGCACAACTAGACCCCAAGGGAAACATGTGTACCAAATTTGAGAAAGATCCATGCAGTAGTTTCTGAGAAATCGCGATAACAAGGTTTCATGGGGAAATCCAAGATGGCTGCCTGGTGGCCATATTGGATTTTCGAATCGGACCAAAAACGGTTTCTTGCACAACTAGACCCCAAGGGGAACCTGTGTACCAAATTTGAGAAAGATCCATGCAGTAGTTTCTGAGAAATCGCGATAACAAGGTTTCATGGGGAAATCCAAGATGGCTGCCTGGTGGCCATATTGGATTTTCGAATCGGACCAAAAAGGGTTTCTTGCACAACTAGACCGCAAGGGGAACCTGTGTACCAAATTTGAGAAAGATCCATGCAGTAGTTCCTGAGGAATCGCGATAACAAGGTTTCATGGGGAAATCCAAGATGGCTGCCTGGTGGCCATATTGGATTTTCGAATCGGACCAAAACAGGTTTCTTGCACAACTAGACACCAAGGGGAACCTGTGTACCAAATTTGAGAAAGATCCATGCAGTAGTTCCTGAGAAATCGCGATAACAAGGTTTCATGGGGAAATCCAAGATGGCTGCCTGGTGGCCATATTGGATTTTCGAATCGGACCAAAGAAGGTTTCTTGCACAACGAGATCCCAAGGGGAACCTGTGTACCAAATTTGAGAAAGATCCATGCAGTAGTTCCTGAGAAATCGCGATAACAAGGTTTCATGGGGAAATCCAAGATGGCTGCCTGTTGGCCATATTGGATTTTCGAATCGGACCAGAAAAGGTATCTTGCACAACTAGACCCCAAGGGGAACCTGTGTACCAAATTTGAGAGAGATCCGTGAAGTAGTTCCTGAGAAATCACGATAACAAGAATTGTTTACGGACGGACGGACGGACGACGGACGGACGGACGGACGGACGGACGACGGACGCCGGACAAAAAGCGATTTGAACAGCCCACCATCTGGTGATGGTGGGCTAAAAATCGGAAAATCTGCCTGAATAATCTAACAAAAAATGCCGTGTTTGAAAATGACGTCACTGTGACGTCATCAAAACGGCCATCTTGGATTTTTTTTTACATTCTCTGGTAGAGCTGACCCAAGGGTACAGTATGGTAAGTTTGAGCTCCCTAGCTCAAGGCGTAAGGAAAATAATTAGGGAGGATCATTTCGACCCCCCTTCCCAGGCCACAACAGGTTCCCAAAAGCCCAGGCCAGATGGGGTCAAGATATATATCGTAAAACAGATACAGACGAACTATTCATTAAGAGGATATGCTGAACCTATTACCTGCTCTCCCATATATTTTAACAGAGTATGGTTTGTTAAGTTTTATTTTAAAACGAATCTCAGTTAGATATGATAAAAATGTGATGACAATGTTCACTTATACACGACACAGTCCAGGCAGAATGGACCAGTATTAAAAATATTGCTATATAATCAAACACACCCCCTTTAGCAGTCGCGAGTACAGTTTAGACACCCTAAATAAATATTAAGAAACATGTTAACACATAACCCCTTTTCAATACGGAGTAGATTTGGTGAACTGAAATTTGAATACAATCTCCAATTACATGATACGGTTGGGAGATAAAACAAAATAAACTCTGCTAAATAATATTGAGAATTATATTACGATATCCAGACATAATTGGATCAGTAATAAGAAAGATATAGCAACACACTTACAGATACCCCCAATTTGGAAAGTAGACATTTTGATACGGCTCCCAGTTATGTCATAGTCGGTTGAGATACAACAAAACAATTGTCCTTGTATATGGCAATGACATAAATGCTGAATAAAATCTAATGAGGACCATTGTTATGAAAGATTTGACAGTTCAATCACACATACACGTATTTTGTTGAAGAGGCACTATATTTTTCTGATGAAATTTCATTTGAATATCTCCTCCAAACACACCAAATGGTTAGGAAAAATCACGATCTTACGTATTAAAAACCTTCGCAAGGTAACACGGAGCAATATTTCATCACGTTTACATAGAATGGTTCAATTATAAGGGAGAGATAGCAATACAAATACACCTACTCCTTTTTTTTTAAACTGGGGCAAGTTTTTTAGTTGACATTTGGACATGATCTCCAAGAGACGTTATAAAGCCGGGATACAAGAACAAATCTTTATAACATATAACTCTGATAACTCTGATAACTTATTACTGATTAATATATGATACAGTTTAGGCAGATTAACCCAACAACAAAAAATACTACGGAGAGTAAAATACACCTACCCCCATTTTCGGCAAAGTGAAACGAATGTCTGTAGTGGGAAAATATAAAAAAAAAATGCACAACTTTAGAACTATACTTCCACCCTGAGTGACACCGCCATAGCCATAGAAGGTCACGGTATCGATGGAAATTATCTTGCCGATGGGGTGAACAATTTCACTAAAACCCGATCCTGGCTCCCAGGTTATTTATCTGTCAAATTACAAGCGTCAGTAGTATATAAAACTGAAATTCCTTCCCATTTATGCAAATTTGTGGCGGTCACGTGGCGGCTCTCGTCCAATCAGAAGCGAGTATTTCAAATTGACCAAAAAGCTACCTCCAACACAGGAGAGTTCCAATTTTTCCAGGTCAAAAATAGTTCCATGTATTCCTCCGCGGTGATGCGGTCATGTCTGGCGGTGATGCGGTCGCGAAAAAAAGCTTCCGCGGTGAAAAAGTAGTCCCTAGATAAAATGGTCCGATGGGGTCGAGTGAGGTATCAAAGTGAAGCTTATGTGAAGGGGCATCTAATGGGCTGGGTGTGGGGTTGACATATCGGCATTCTGCGCATGCGCGGTGGCCCAAGGGTATGAAAATAGACGTGTTGGGATCTAGGGAAGCCTCTAATGGGTCGATGGGGTCGTATGAGGTATCAAAGTGAAGCCTAGGTGAGGGGGCATCTGATGGGCTGGGTGTGGGGTTGGAATATCGGCATTCTGCGCATGCGCGGTGGCCCAAGGGTATGGAAATAGACGTTTTGGAGCTAGGGGAGCCCCTAATGGGCCGATGGGGTCATATGAGGTATCAATGTGAAGCATTAAGAATGGCGTTGGTGGGCGTTGGTACAAGATGACACTTCCCACGACGAATTCGCACCGCGGATGGTCCAGGTCGAGCGTTTATTGTCCTGTGTATCTCCGCAGAAAATCAACAAACAAAATGGCGGCTCCAGGATGGTGTGGGGACGCCCTTTCCACATCACGGCGTCGATCCTAACCATAGCGCCATCTGCACACACTGACGCAAGGGAGACAACTCGTGTGGCCCAAGGGTATGGAAATAGCCGTTTTGGCTCTAGGGGAGCCAACAATGGTCCGATGGGGTCGAGTGAGGTATCAAAGTGAAGCATTCGTGAAGGGGCATGTGATGGGCTGGGTGTGGGGTTGAACTATCGGCATTTTGCGCATGCGCGGTGGCCCAAGGGTATGAAAATAGCCGTTTTGGAGCTAGGGAAGCCAATAATGGTCCAATGGGGTCGAGTGAGGTATCAAAGTGAAGCATTCGTGAAGGGGCATCTGACTGGACTAGGGGCTCGTGCGTTGTCACCATTCTGCGCATGCGCGGTGGCCCAAGGGTATGGAAATAGCCGTGTTGGAGCTAGGGAAGTGGTCCGATGGGGTCGAGTGAGGTATCAATGTGAAGCATTCGTGAAGGGGCATCTCACTGGACTAGTGGGTTGAAATAGCGTCATTCTGCGCATGCGCGGTGGCCCAAGGGTATGGAAATAGACGTGTTGGCATCTAGGGGAGCCACTAATGGTCCGATGGGGTCGATGAGGTATCAAATGTGAAGCATTCGTGAAGGGGCATCTAATGGGCTGGGTGTGGGGTTGAAATATCGGCCTTCTGCGCATGCGCGGTGGCCCAAGGGTATGGAAATAGCCGTTTGGAGCTAGGGGAGCCACTACTGGTCCAGTGGGGTCGAGTGAGGTATCAATGTGAAGCATTCGTGAAGGGGCATCTCACTGGACTAGTGGGTTGACATAGCGTCATTCTGCGCATGCGCGGTGGCCCAAGGGTATGAAAATAGACGTGTTGAGAGCTAGGGGAGTCCCTAATGGGCCGATGGAGTTGAGTGAGGTATCAAAGTGAAGCATTCGTGAAGGGGCATCTGATGGGTTGGGTGTGCGGTAGGCATATCATTCTGCGCATGCGCAGACGCAATGCGGAGCTCTCGTCCAATCAGAAGCGAGTATTTCAAATCCGTCACAGAGCTCTCAGCCAATCAGAAGCGAGTATTTTGACCCGGTGCATTATGAGCCATAACCAAGATGGCGGCACGTATGTTCAAGATGGCGGCACATCCGGTGTCGAAAACTGGCCATTTCGTCGGGATGTGGTCACCTAGTGTCGAAAACTGGACCTTGTATGGGTCCTGCTAGACGTTTTGGAGCTAGGGGAGCCCCTAGTGGACTAATGGGGTCGAGTGAGGTATCAAAGTGAAGCGGTTGGGTGTGCGGTAGGAATATCATTCTGGGCATGCGCAGACGCAATGCGGAGCTCTCGTCCAATCAGAAGCGAGTATTTCGAATCCGCCAAGCTTAACGCTTCAACGCCCTGGTGAAATAGCTCAGAAGTTCTGATTTTCTAGATATTCCATGGAATTGTCACTAATTCTTCGAAATGCAGTGACGCCCGTCAACGCTCGTAGTTACGCCTTAACGCTCTAACATAACGCCTTGACGCCATGATATAGACCGGAGAGAGAACAACAACAACAACAACAACGATGACACATGAGAGAACAACAACAACAAGAAGTTTTTTTTTTTTATATAGTTTATTTTCCCCAATGTTACATCATACCCACGCTGGGGGAGCTGCGTTGGGTATGTTTACAGCTCAAAAAGACTCTTGCCCAATCAGAGGCCACCATTTGCATCTGTCCTATTCGTTCCTGTCGGTTAGATTCTTGTCCAATCAGAAGTCTCCATTTCAGAAAGTTCCATCTTCGGCCATGTTCGCTCTGAACCGTTTATTCTAATCATCGTCGGACAGGCCTGGATATTCTTCGAGCAGCATGTCCTGAAACAGTTGTTTGCGCATTCTGATCGCATTTTCCAGGGCCTCGGTGGGTGGTAGCCCCATAGCCTCTTCCAAGTGACGCTTGGTCTTCATGATGGACTTGTGCGTGGGGTCGCCTTTCATTTCAAGCGGTAGTAAGGTATACTGTTCATAGATCGCCATGGCTGTTTTCCTGATGCGGGGGCGCATTTGGGTGTACGTCTGTTGTAAATTATCCTCTCCGGCGTCCTCGATCGCTGCAGCGTACGTATTGATAGCTGCTGTCACAATACGATCCCAGAAGGTAGGTTCTGCCTCACTTTCCACGGACGTAGGCTCACTATCTGAGGTCAAGCTCCCCGCATCACTAGATAGACTCTCGGCAATCTCTGTTTCGGTATCAGTCGGTACACTCTCAGCAGTCTCTGTATCAGCATCCGCCTCAACGGACTCCTCAGAGTCTTCAATCCCATGTATAGTTTTCTGGTGTCGCATCATATCATAATGTCCGGTGAACGTACGTTCGCACTCAGAGCAAGTATAAGTCATGTTGACTGTTGAACGTCGACTGTGCGTGTTTTTGGAAATACGCTCGCTTTTATAGACAGTAACGCCCGTCAATGCTTAGCTTAACGCTTCAACGCCCTGGTGAATTAGCTCAGAAGCTCTGATTTCCATGGAATTGACACCAATTCATCGAAATGCAGCGACGCCCGTCAACGCCCGTCGTTACGCCTTAACGCCCGTCTCAACGCCTTAACGCCCGTCTCAACGCCTTAGCACACTTTCTTAACGCTTTAACGTCGTTTAATGATGCGTTCGAACAAATGTTGCTTTTGTGCTATTGCTCTGACATACGCCGCTTTCCAGTTCATGCCCGAGATTTTCAACATCGACGCTGTTCTTTCAATTTCCATATGGACTGGGTCCTTATTCAACAATTTCATATGGGTCAGTAAGTCGGTATACCGCTGACGTAAAGCCCGTCGTAGTCTGGGTGCCAATCTGTTATGGGCTAAAATTGCGGCTTCCTCTTTCGAATACCCTTTGCGTTGAAACTTCTTTTCTGTGACCTCCAACATCTCGCCCATCTCGGCGTCCATACTTTCTTTGAACAAATCCTTCCATAACCTCGAGTTCACATTATGTTTTTCAACCTCGGGTTGGTCCTTCACGGTTGGGTGATATTCCGGGACTGGTGGTATGAAGGAGGGCCGCTGTACGGGGGTGGGTTGCTGCTTCACCAGATGTGGACTCGTTGGATGGTGTAAGGGTTGTGGTGATGCCTCGCCGGGTAACAGGTGGGTCGTCAGCCGACGATCTTCCGGGGTATGGGCTTTTAAATCTACGAACAGGTAGCCGTACGGACGGCTTGTCGCTCCTTGAAACGCCTGCATGAAATGGTCGATGTTCTGAGGATAAATTCGACTACCAAACACACGGATTTGTGCTCTGTCAATGGGATTGGAGAACAACACAAAGTATTGGCAGTTCAAGGCAATATCTCTGGACGCCTTCCCTTGAGGAAAGAGATTCTGAGTCAAATAGATGACGGACAGATTGCGATGATGGGACCCTTTGGTGAATAGGTCGACGATTTTCGAATTGTCCTTGGCCGCACTCATCAGATCATCGAGGACTACCACGTTGGTCTGCTCGGAATCGAAGTAATAGGGTTCGTCTATGTCGTGAGGAATTCCTGGGACAAAGCTCACATTCTGTAATCGCGTAGTTTCGTAGGAGGGCTGCCACTGGCTATAACACCAAACAACACGTGTCGGAGCTGGGGTTGCCACACCTTCCTCTAGAAACTTCATCACCCAGGACGTCTTTCCACACCCTGTAGGGCCGCTCACCGTCATCGTATAGGGATGTCCTACGCCACTTGGTGGACCTATAGCGGGACTGGGTGGTGTCTCTTGTCTATGCGCTAGACGCATATGTCTGAGCATACTGTCGCGACGAGAGAGTATCTTTTGACAGAACGGACATGTACTCGACATGGTTCCCGGGCAAAGGATGGATACAGACTGAGGCTAATGGTGTACAAACGACCTTATATGACCACTCACTCACTCACTCACTCACCGTCGTTAGTGCGTCCATGCGTTAAGACGGGCGTTGGGGATGCCTCACGGGCGTTTTGCACGCCTCACTCACTCACTCACTCACTCACTCACTCACACGTGCGAGAACGTCAACGCCCTGTGATGGTGGTGGGACCATCCGTGGTCCGAATGCGCCATGGGAGGTGTCATCTTGTAGTTCTCGGCGTGCAGATCACGATTTGAGGGATATCCACAGCAGCCGCCATGTTGGAGCCGCCATGTTGGATCCGCCATTTTGGAGCCGCCATGTTGGATCCGCCATTTTGGAACCGCCATCTTGGATATGTCCCATAATGCACCGGGTCAAAATTCTCGCTTCTGATTGGACGAGAGCTCTGTGACGGATTTGAAATACTCGCTTCTGATTGGTGTACGTCGCTAAAGGTGACCGGAACTGACCTTTGACCCCGGCGCGCAAAGGTTTCCACCGCTGTCCAAATGGAACTGCCCGTCCTTCCCAGGTTCATTTACAATCCCCTTTTTGGGCTTCAAGCTCTGACTATATCGATGCCGCAACATGGTCTCATTGGACATAGAACCGTTTGACTTGGATGTGACCTTTTGTCCCGCGCGCGCACTTCCGGTGATGACGCGCGCGCGCGCTGCGCTGGGGGGCCGGGAAAGTTGGAGATCGTTTTAGTGAAAACCGGAAGTGACGTCACACACACACTTGCGCAGACCCACCAAACCACGTGAACGCCATTGTGGGGAAAAACCCCCAGTACATGACAGACACAGACAAGTCTAGACATGTCCAAAGGTCACGCCCCATTCACCCAAACCGGAAGTGACGTCACGAATGCTTCACATTGATACCTCACTCGACCCCATTGGACCATTAGGGGCTCCCCTAGCTCCAAAACGTCTAGCGGGACCCATACAGGGTCCAGTTTTCGACACTAGGTGACCACATCCCGACGAAATGGCCAGTTTTCGACACCGGATGTGCCGCCATCTTGAACATACGTGCCGCCATCTTGGATATGGCCCATAATGCACCGGGTGAAAATACTCGCTTCTGATTGGCTGAGAGCTCTGTGACGGAATTGAAATATTCGCTTCTGATTGACCGAGAGCTCCGCATTGCGTATGCGCATGCGCAGAATGACATTCCTACCGCACACCCAACCCATCAGATGCCCCTTCACGAATGCTTCACTTTGATACCTCACTCGACCCCATTGGACCATTCGTGGCTCCCCTAGCTCCCAAAACGTCTATTTTCATACCCTTGGGCCACCGTGCATGCGCAGAATGACGCTAGTTCAACCCCACACCCAGCCCATCAGATGCGCCTTCACATATGCTTCACATTGCTACCTCACTCGACCCCATTGGTCCACTAGGGGCTACCCTAGCTCCAAAACGTCTATTTCCATACCCTTGGGCCACCGCGCATGCGCAGAATGCCGATAGTTCAACCCTGCACCCAACCCATCAGATGCCCCTTCACGAATGCTTCACTTTGATACCTCACTCGACCCCATTGGACCATTAGTAGCTCTCCTAGCTCCAACACGGCTATTTTCATACCCTTGGGCCACCGCGCATGCGCAGAATGCCGATATTTCAACACCACACCCAGTCCATTAGATGCCCCTTCACGAATGCTTCACTTTGATACCTCACTCGACCCCATCGGACCATTAGGGGCTCCCCTAGACCCCGAAACGTCTATTTCCATACCCTTTGTCCACCGCGCATGCGCAGAATGACGCTATTTCAACCCACTAGTCCAGTGAGATGCCCCTTCACGAATGCTTCACTTTGATACCTCACTCGACCCCATCGGACCATTATTGGCTTCCCTAGCTCCAAAACGTCTATTTTCATACCCTTGGGCCACCGCGCATGCGCAGAATGGTGACAACGCACGAGTCCCTAGTCCAGTCAGATGCCCCTTCACGAATGCTTCACTTTGATACCTCACTCGACCCCATCGGACCATTATTGGCTTCCCTAGCTCCAAAACGGCTATTTTCATACCCTTGGGCCACCGCGCATGCGCAGAATGCCGATAGTTCAACCCCACACCCAGTCCATTAGATGCCCCTTCACGAATTCTTCACTTTGATACCTCACTCGACCCCATTGGACCATTAGGAGCTCCCCTAGCTCCAAAACGGCTATTTCCATACCCTTGGGCCACCGCGCATGCGCAGAATGACGCTATTTCAACCCCACACCCAGCCCATCACATGCCCCTTCACGAATGCTTCACTTTGATACCTCACTCGACCCCATCGGACCATTGTTGGCTCCCCTAGCGCCAAAACGGCTATTTCCATACCCTTGGGCCACACGAATTGTCTCCCTTGCGTCAGTGTGTGCAGATGGCGCTATGGTCAGGATCGACGCCGTGATGTGGAAAGGGCGTCCCCACACCATCCTGGAGCCGCCATTTTGTTTGTTGATTTTCTGCGGAGATACACAGGACAATAAACGCTCGACCTGGACCATCCGCGGTGCGAATTCGTCGTGGGAAGTGTCATCTTGTACCAACGCCCACCAACGCCATTCTTAATGCTTCACATTGATACCTCATATGACCCCATCGGCCCATTAGGGGCTCCCCTAGCTCCAAAACGTCTATTTCCATACCCTTGGGCCACCGCGCATGCGCAGAATGCCGATATTTCAACCCCACACCCAGCCCATCAGATGCCCCCTCACCTAAGCTTCACTTTGATACCTCATACGACCCCATCGACCCATTAGAGGCTTCCCTAGATCCCAACACGTCTATTTTCATACCCTTGGGCCACCGCGCATGCGCAGAATGCCGATATGTCAACCCGACACCCAGCCCATTAGATGCCCCTTCACATAAGCTTCACTTTGATACCTCACTCGACCCCATCGGACCATTTTATCTAGGGACTACTTTTTCTCCGCGGAAGCTTTTTTTTCGCAACCGCATCACCGCCAGACATGACCGCATCACTGCGGAGGAATACATGGAACTATTTTTGACCTGAAAAAATTGGAACTCTCCTATGTTGGAGGAAGCTTTTTGGTCAATTTGAAATACTCGCTTCTGATTGGACGAGAGCCGCCACGTGACCGCCACAAATTTGCATAAATGGGAAGGAATTTCAGTTTTATATACTACTAGCGTCTAGTCCGTCATTCATAATCCAGCCGTCGTCCATTAGAGAATATCCACGTCCATAATCCAAAGACCTATTCCATTTCCATATAACAGTATTAGCACCAAATTCAAAAAAACAAAAGTATACATAATCATAGGCTTGTTTCCTGCAAGAGAGAAGCGGTCAACAGTTTTCAATGATGCCGGCAAGACATCATGATGTTCCAAAATATCAAATCCGTATCGCTGCTCAGTATTCTTAATCCATAATATTCGTTATAGAGTCGTCATCTAAAAATGATGTACCTCAGTCACGCTTTGATTGTGACTGTTCATATGAGTACCATGAGGATCTTGAAGTACATGGGCTCATACGGCCCCTAGCCCCGGGTTAAGCGGAATTTGGAGATTGCATCTGTAGAATTATTTCTATTCTGTCCACTTCGTGTCCTCCTTATCCTTGTCAAATTCCCGTCACGTATGTTGTCTACCTTGGCCAAACGCTACTTCCCCAAACTGTGGTGTTCCGTTTCCACAAATAAGAACAGCGATTCTCATCGAAAGCAGATGAATGTCTTCACAAGATCTGGTATTCGTTCCCAAAAGCAATAGTAACCTCACAAAGATAGTAGATGTGGCTTTCTCAAAAGCAGTGGTAATCTTTCCAAACCCACTTGTAGTCGTCCCCAAATCAGCGGTAGTCTTCCCAACAACACAACTAATCTTCTAGAAATACAGTAGTGCACATTCCAAACGCAGTGGTAGATCCCGAAAAGCAGTGATATACTTCCGAGACACAGTGGTATATCGCCCAAGAATAGTGGTATACTTCCCAGACACACAGGTAGTGTCTCCCAAGACCGTGGTTTTACTTCCTAAAAGCATTGGTTTTCTTCCTAAAAGAAGGGGCAATAATCGACAAATCCGTCATGTAAGACACATACCATAGGTGACTACATGTGTGGAACCATTCAACCATGGAGTGAAAAAGGCCAGGTATATTGCACGCAAAGTGTTGCCGATTGAAGTTGTCTTACATGACGGGTCTGCCCGACAATTCCGACAGACGGAGGTCATTCCCATATATTCTCTTCAGCGCCTTCGTGCTCTCCATCTCTCATGTGGGTTCGGATTGACAGTTGATAATATTGCCAGATAAACAAGTCGCTGAGAAACACCGGTACGGGTTAAGTTCACGGTGTTTAAGCCGTTAGAATTACATAATAATTAGCGAATAGCAGTCCATCGCTCCCACAATCGCTCTGTACCCATCAATTCTCTTCGAGAAATCGGCACTTTTTTTCAAAGTTAAAATGAATCAATTTTTCAGTTGAATCAACCAATACTTTTTACGCGTTCAATATATCATGGGGAAAGTGCAGAGATTCTGTCAAAACGATTCCACCTAGATGCCTACGAACGATCAAATTATAAGTTTTAACCCCATTATCCGAGGCCTCTCGGTACTTTCAGGCAGTTTTATGATGTCTCTATGTTAACAGCATGGGGCCGGATCATGAAAAGGAGGCAACATTTTTTTTTGTTCTAAAATTTTTTTTTTCTTCTAAAAGTTCCTCCAATAATTCAAAATGTCGAATATTTTGCAAGGAAAAAATACAAGCCAGGAAAATAATGAGATTCCTTTATGACCATTAAGCATTGCCGTTTCAAATCCGAGGCTTCATCTTGTTAGTGCTTTCGTCAGATCATAAGGCCATTCTCATCCGTTCGTGACTTTTCCGCATATTTACCTAGTCAGAGACCTCTCTCATAATACTAGCAACTTATTAAACAATTTAATATTTGGCGGACTGTTTCTCAAGAGAATCCACAAAGAAGTCTACCAAAAACTCTTGTGATCATGAAATAATTTGGATATTTTTTAGAAAGTCGGTAACGGAATATTGATCTCTCGTCGTCTATCAGAATCGGGAATTTATTCTCCTGCAACGTATTTATAATAAAAAAAAATATGAAAAGTAAGTTGGCCGTCTGTCGCTATGTCGCGTATTTCCTACAAAATGTGTCCCACCCGAGCAACCCATTCAGCCAGGGTTCGGTCGGGTGGTAGATATGCTCCCTTTTGCCAGGATGATCATAAGGCCTCATTCGCGCGTGCAGTTACCTCCCCATGGAAACCACAAGGTTATATTTACTTCTTGTCGGTTTTCGAAAAAAAAAAAAATTCTCATTCATTCATTGTGTTTGTGCGATTTAGCTTCTTTTTTTTTACTCAAAAAAGAACCAAAGTATCATGCTGGTAAATACTTCATTTTAAAATATCAGTAATCCAGAGCAAGTAAACTTTCACTAAATTACGAAAGAATTCTAAACTGTTTTTATTGATGTTAGATGCAGGGAAAAGTGCGGGATTTCAATCCGTCCGATGTGTTAGTATGTAACAGAGGTGATAGTTGTTAACACAAGAAGGAAGCAAACAAATATAATTTGATTTACAGTATTAGTATAGCCCTAGAATGCTTAATTTAATATACTTTCTGATGATATCACCCGCTAAGAAAATAAATAAAGACAAATGTGAACTATTATCCAATACTTGATGAAGGTCCTATACATAGTCCTATATGAAGGTTGACTGCGACGACCGCCTTATCTGACGCATGCCCAAACTCTCTGAAGATAATAGCTGGCTATGTGCCACATAACAACATCAGTAGTAGTCAACCCAAACGCAGTCACTGTGGTGGTATTTTCTAAAAGCCTCTCGTTCCGTGGTCAGTTGTATTTCCTTCTGTGATCAGCTGCATTTCTTTCTGCACTGTAAATATGCTAAACACTTTATAAACACTTGATGTGTCTCAAAATAAAACACTAGTGTCTCAAAATTAAACACTAGTGTTTAAAATCAAAACACTAGTGTTTTAGTGGCACGGAGAAAGTGTTTATCACAAATACAAAAACAATGTACTAATACCGCGTAACGATGCACATGCGACTATGTTCATCATTCAGGCCGGCCCGCGCTGGAACTCTTCTGTGTTCGGAGGTAGTTTTTGATCATTCGAACGAATAGCAGCCCGCCAAAATGCGTTGCAGACGGTTGATTGATGCAGTGGCAGTTATCTTTATTTCTCACGACTACATATTTCCTTGAGTACCTGAAACCATCCACAGTGTGAGTACATTCAATCGTTATGATTCCGTTTAATATTCATGCAGTCGCGAAACTGTATCTGTGTGTGGAGAGACTGTAAATTCATGTGTACTGACATGTGAACAACATGCACCGTGGGCTAACGCGTGATCGTTTCTAATTTATTCGAAAGTTTGTTCGTATGATGAGTATTGACTCTAAATCTGATTATTGACATTACGAGATGTATAGTACAGAAGATTATCCGGTTCCGTAAACGAAATCGGTCTTCAACTGTTGGGCTCGACAGCAAGCCTGACCGAGTTATCTATTCGGTATGAAAATATGCGGCATTCACCCCTTTATTGCAGAGCATAAACAATTTCCACAAAAGGTTATTGAATATGATCGTCCAGGTATCGTTGTCGTTGCACCCAATTTGTCCGGTTGCGATAACGACTTCTGATTTCGGAAACAGCGCCCTCTATTAGGCCAAGTCTATTTTATTATCTGTTTAACCAACCGATCTACTTTGAAAGTACTAAATAAAACTAAACATTCTATTTGAGAAGTAATTGTGATTTGTTCAGCCAATTATACAATGTCAGATATGGACATCTTACGGTAGCAGAAATTATGCTCTTCACTATGGACATCATTGGCCTGAAATCCATTCTCAATGCAGATATACTCTTCCTATCGGCTAGGCCATTCAAAATATGCGTTTGCATTGGTATAATGTACCTCCTTGTTTTATACCGAACTTGTGATATTCAATATATTTTGTATTATGTTATAAATGTTACTGGTACAAACCATGAAAAATGCCATTCATGATTGTATTTCGAGGGCCTGAATATCTGTAGTGATTGTAATAAAAGCACTTCAACTTGATAAATATTGTGTTTTCCCATTGATTTCACATTATTCACTGCTATTCCCTCTTTCAGATATCCGATTTGTCGGGCTACACCCCCCCCCCCCTCCTCCCATTAAAACAGCTAGCCAATTAGGCTGAAGAAAATATACCTTGTAAGGGCCATTCCAAAATTACATAACGCGTTTTTACATTTTAGCATCAAAGAAGATAACGCCATATGAACGGGTTACCTAATTTTAGAATGGTCAACTACATTGCATGTAAAAAGCAATACCTTGTTAATTTCCTTAAGTTAACGACGCAAACACATTTGTCGATGAGAGTGATATTTAATAGGCCTACCCAGACAAACACATTGGACTGATGTGTATTCCTCGTAATCCTTCATGTTTTGAGGATGCACCAAAATTGACCATACTGGTACTTTGTACAATTATCTCCCTAGTTTAATCCGTGGCGTGTCCCACTCCTCCTACTCATCCTCCCCCGCTTTACTCACTAAACTTTAAATAATAAGTGTCTTGAAATAAACACTTTTCTGTCCCCACTTTAAAAACGCATTTCGTGTCTTAAACTAAAGCACCAGTGTTCCTACGCAAAACACCAGTGTTCATAAGAAAAACACTAGTGTTATTCATGTGTCTCGCGCAAAGAAGTGTTTTAAGTACCGGATACAAACTAATGGGCGCAAAGTGTTTTTAAAGTGGGGGCAGAAAAGTATTTCATTTCAAGACACTTTATATTTACAGTGATAATATTCAAGGCGCCCGCCAGGGAGAACCAGTAGGGTGAGAGACATGGGGTGTTCACTACACGAGATCCCTTGAGCCCATCCTCGCGAGCCAGTGTATCGATCGATCTGTTAAGATCGATACACTGGCTGGGTTAGTTACCCATACGAGTTCTGGATATAAATACATCAAGAGATTTCCTCTAAATCAACCCAATCAGTGAACGCGCTAAGCTAGTTGATTAGGCCAATCCGCTGCGAGGCGAGGTATGAGATGTGACAGGCTTGCATTTCATCGCGGGCCCAACTACATTGATGCCAAGATGAGATCAACATCGGAAGTCAAAGCAAAAACCACAGGCTTGGGGTACCGACATGCTAATTCAAAACAAGCGCGGGGGATGGAAATGTACGAGATTGTGTAATGGAGGCGTCGACTCAAGAACTCATTCGAATCACCAAAAATGTCTAGGTAAACCCTCTGCGAGGATTTAGGATTTACCTGGACTTGTGAAGATGCCTTGGGCCAGGCTTGCACCCTAGAGTACAACGGGTCGACTGCGCATGCGCGATGAATAGCATAGAAAGGGCACAACTGGTCACATATTACGGCGCGGATTACGGAGAACCAGTGGGATGAGAGACATCCGTCACGACTCCCACCAGTTATCTACTACAACGCTAAAGTATGTTATTAAAACATTGATGACATTGTCATATCAACGCCTTAGTGTGTTAAATTACTGTCATGCATTCCTTCTCAGGCATCTTATCCAGGGCCTCTAATATCATATTCCTGATATCTTGATCCTCGTCATCCTTATCTTTGTTACATATTATAACGTAATTGCATGGAATGACTGCACTACCCCGTTTCTCATGCACTGGAGGCCAAGGTGGAAAACTTTGTCGTGGCTTCCGCAAAGATTAAATAATCAGAACAAATCAGTTTTCTGAAGACTGAACTAAGACTCTAAGGGGCATGGCCGATTGGAAGTTCTGCAACATCTGAAAGTTTGAGAAACCTCTTCGCATCAGTCTCCATTTGATGCTGATGCTGATTTGGTGCTGATCTCCCCCTCGTTTGGGAGGGTTTTATTGCGATTATCCTGAAATTATTCACTGGCTTCTATTGAAAATATACATTTTTCCTGGCAAACAATTAGTTTTCATCGATTTTTTTAACGGCCGGTTGTCTAGGTCGACTATACGCATGGAAGTGGCATAAAAGATAAATGTGACGGGACTCAGTTACGTGTTTTCGGAACCGGCTAAACGACAAGCAGTTGATAAAAATGTTATAAATAAAAAAACAGAAATGGTATGAACCTACTTTTTCTACGATATATTACTGGGTTGTTGCCGATACTTTCCAGTAGACCGCGATTGAATATTTACGTGCGACACGTGTAGGCCAGAGCGCCAAACTTGAAATTACACATTGCGAAGCACGTGCTTTTTGCCCTCAGCTAACAGTAGGTGAAAGTTACTGCGGATTACAAGATATACAAAACCCGCTATGCCGGGACTGTTACCGCTTTTCAAAAGAGGAATACATTAACTTTTAATCGCCATGCATCCACCGATCTGAAGCAGCGTCTTTCTCTACGAAAACGAAGTCTGTTTTACGAATTTCTGGAACCGGACAATTTACGGAACCGGATAATCTTCTGTAGTGTATATGTATAGTTATATTTCTTATAGTTCTGAAGCCTTCATATGTAATTTTCGTAAAGTTGAAAGATCTTGCATCTGTGCTACTTTTAGCTTTCTTGCAGCAGGCTTCCTTCATCCCTGCCCGTTGCTGTCGGTCATATGCATAGCGTAGGAATATCGTTGTGTTTGGGTGCTAAAAGTGTGGCTCGGCCATCCAGAACCGAAAGAAGTCCGGCCTTTTATGGCAGGGTTGATTGATTCATTCTAAAATTTGTAGAGTTTTACCTTTAATGTTGACAAGCATTAGCAGAGCTAAGTTTACATGTATTTTTGCATGTTTTCTGTTTTTCTTAAGGGATCGTTTCCATTAATCGTTTTTTCTTCAGTCGCGATTTTTCTTCAATTTTCTCGACTGAAAAACGATCAGTCGCGAGGATATCGAGAAAAAAAATGAGAAAAAACGATTGAACTTTTTCTGGAAAAAACCATTCTCTCGCGATATCGTTTTTGAATCGTTTACCCATGCGCGATCCGTTCTTGATCGCGAATCTTCAATCGCGAGAGAATCGTTTTTTCAAGGCGCGAGAGAATCGTGAGGCGGAGTGATATTTGACACATAGGCCGTGTTGCCGTCGTACGCCGCTCTATCCGCGAACTGGGAACTACATGTAATGTTGATTGCGGATTTGTCGAGGGAAAAACCTATATTACTATACCATACTGTATAAATGCGCAAGATAACCGAATAATATATATGATTCACGATCTATAGTCTCCTACAAGCCGAAGTAGGGCGTATGCTGGAAATATCTATACATATACCTGTACTATGCTTCCTGTGACGTTCGCGCTCAGATTTACTCTGGCGAAGCGTAAATGACAAAATTACATGTTTATTCAATAATCGCGTGAGTCGACAATGTATTAATGTTCAGTCATTCTCTTCATACTTTCGATAATTTCCTCATATATTCATGCAACTTGGTATAAACAATACAGGATGATAGTCACAATATCTTGTTTTGTAAATACCGGGTACAGGTCATAAGTGGATTTGAGTTCGTCGTTGATTGCATTATCAGAATGATTACGGCACAGGCTTCACAGAGGTGTGAATGGGCGCATGGCGATAACCCAGAACAGCTTAGCCCTCCAGCCGAGAATTTCTAGGTTAATTAAGGTGAAAAATAGTGTAATTAAATATGTATATTTTGTTATAGTAAAACATACATTAGGAAAAGGTATCCATTCATGTTTTGGTACAGTTTTTAAACTATTGAGATGTGAATAAGTTCAAAAAATCACCATCAAGTTAATTTTATTTATTATAAGAATATTCGCGGCAGTGATTTCATATTTATATCAAATACATATCACAATGGTGATTGAATCGCATATAACGGTTGGATTCGCATATGTACAATACTTTTTATTTTAATTTTATATTTTGATAAATGAACTATGAATGATTCCAAAGGGAAGCTCAAGCCAAAAACCAACTGAATAGTATATAATTTCATCTCTTACTGGATTAACCAGATGTGAAAATTTTTACAAATAGCCCGCGCTATATATTAATAATTAAGTGCTTTCGAAGACTCAAAACCCCGTATGACAATGTTATATTCAATACAGCGCCATCTATCTACACAAGGAAAATGGTGATCGTAGGACAAAAAACCACGCGTACAGCGAAAATCTGACGAATCAACTCAAAATTTCAGCCCGCACAGATGCCAAAAACGTTCACGAAAAATACTACACAAGAAATCTGGAATAATACCAGCTTTAAAACACAGAAATACCCAAAATAATAGACGAAATTGCAAGTGCAAATGACCCAATCTGACCATATCCGGGTCTGTGTCCCGTACAAAATATATGTAAATATGAAGTTATAATTATAGGCATAACCATTATTCCTATATATATAGATATTTTTGTTCAATTTCTTTCAATATCCCCATCGTATCTATATAACCGCCAACTGTACAGAAACACGCTATAGTTTTACACTAGGCAAAGAATGGAAAAGGAAGAAGAAAAAATGATCGAACTTTATATAGTCTGACTGAAGTGTTAGAAACTCGAACGTGTATGCGGGTCAGTCAGGCTGAACCAATGGCGTACTACTTTCGGCTATAATCCTCAATCGTTTTTTTTCAATCGTTTATATTTTCTCGATTAAAAAGCGATTGAATCGCGATATCGCTTTTTATTCGCGAGAATTTTCTCGATTGAAAAACGATTGCCAACAGAAAAAAACCATTCGAACAGCGATCGCGAATGAATCGTTTATTTTGAAGAAAAAAAACCATTCCCTCGCGCCTTGGAAAATCGCGACTTCGAGAAAATTTGACGAAATAAACGATTCATTCGCGAACGATAATTGGAAACGGTGCCTAAAACTTTGAGATGTTTGAAACTTACATGAAATGTGGGCTTCTTAAATTCAGCTACTCTGTCATAATAACTTTCTGAAATAGTGGAATAATTTCTGTTTCGTAACTGAGGTGTATTTCATTTTGTATTTTGTAGCTTTTTACCCATTTCATCGGGAAGAGTGCCGAGATTAAAGCAGTATTACCATTATGTTCCGGCGTTGTGTCCTATACCTGCTAGTACTCTTGGGTTATCTCTATTGTTAACTCTTCGATGCAGCATAGAAACTGAAGAAAGTCGGTATAGTAAAAACACTGACTGACAGCTGTATCGTCCCCATCTAGGAACTTCAGCGATGAAATACGAAGATGTCATATTTGGATTCGATCAAAACGAGTCGTTGAGAACTGTGACATGGTTCAAGAGGAACCCAACTGTTCAATTCTGGCTCCGGGTTCAGTTGCCCAGCAATCCATAAAGTCTTAAGAAGTCGAGTGGAGCTCACACCTTGGAACACCCCGTCTCCTCATCAGTTTTGGCAATGAAAGAGCGAAAGCAGAGACAGCCCATGCTAAAGCTGAATATGCTTTAGAGGAAGCAGGATTACGCAAACAGCATGCAGCCATCCAAGAAACGAAAAGTTGACCGTGCCTGAAAATACATGCAACAAAGCAGGAGTAGACTGCAGATCTGCATTGCCTTGAACAGCAAGTGGAAGCTGCGCCATCGCAGAAGCCGAGATACAGGCGTTACCAGCAATCTGTGAGGGCACTGGATGCTATTGGCAGACAAATTCTGTGATATCCGTACCGATTGAGAATGCTATGAAGCCCAGCCTGTCATCATCTCGCTGAGAACTCCCCAACATGTCACGCACATGATGACGTGCAGCAAACATAATTGCAATTCGTAGCGTGACGGTCCAAATTAAATAATGTTTGAAGAACAGCCAATTAACAAATTAGTTACACTTATTACATTCATGTTGTGAAATGATCTACGATATTTTGAAATACTGTGGAAACTGAACAGACTAAGGAGGTGCTCAAGCTCTGTTGCGTTTTTGGAACTATATCAGGTTAACATATACAGCTTTTAAGGCTGTGATTCACCTGAAGAACATTCATGTTTACCCCACATGTTATCATATCTGATACCAGTCACAAGAGTATCTCATCTTAATGCACATAATCCGGTTTAACCTGTATTCTTACCCCATTTAAACAGACAGTCACTCAAGCCTGGTTTTGTATGTAATTTGCTGCATTTCTTTTCATATAGATTGGAGGGCCTGATGATTTTATATGTGAAATATGTTTAAGCATATGCATACCCACTGTAAGCATGTTTAATTGTAGTGATATTGTTCCTTTGCTGAGAAAGTTTTATAATAAATTTTAACAATTGAAAACTGTTTTCTTTTCTCTTTGTTTCAGCAGTCTCCAGTATTCAGAAGTGCTTTGATTAAACACTTTGCAAAAAGTGTTTCGATTATAAACACTTATTCGATTGTAGACACTTTATAAACACTGAAAGTGTTTTTAAAGTGGGGACAAGCCAATAAACACTAAAAGTGTTTTATTTTAAAACACTTTTAAAACACTCAAAGTGTTTTAAGACGAAACACTTAAAGTGTTTTAAAATTAAAAACACTTTAAGTGTTTTATCTTGTATCTCAAAAAGTGTCTTGTTGTAAAACACTAGTGTTTAAACACTTTAAGTGTTTTATCTTATATCTCAAACAGTGTCTTGTTGTAAAACACTAGTGTTTAATATAAAAACAATTTATGTGTTTTATTACAAGTGGGGACAAAAATGTGTTTATAAAGTGTCTTGTTTTAAAACATTACGATTTACAGTGTGTGGGCAGTTGTATTTCTTTCCGTGAGCAGTTGTATTTCCTACCTTGAGCAGTGGTATTTCCCCTCTAAATCTGTTATATATCTATGTCATGAATCAAGTTGATATGCTAATATTTGTTGTATTTCTTAGTTTCATGTCCTGTCAGGATGGGGTATGTTTTCGACGTCGGAAGTAGGATGTGCGTCAAACTCATGACGTCATCACCGAGCACGTGGAACGAGGCCGCTGAGAAATGTGCTAGAGACCGCGCCCAACTTGTCAAGATTGATTCTCAGGTCAAACAAGATTTTGCCGAATCTGTTTTATTAAGTGAGTATATTCCACCCTATACCACGGGTACCTTGTTACAGTACAGTCCTTCGAAGACTTCTCATTAACCCTATCTGGCCTGGGCTTTTTGGCCTGGGGGGGGGGGCGAAATGGCCCCCCTAATTATTTTTCTTACCCCTTGAGCTAGGGGGCTGAAACTTACCACACTATACCCTTGGGTCAAGCTCCACCACAAAATGTAAAAAAAAATCCAAGATGGTGGCTTTGATGACGTCATGGTGACGTCATTTTCAAAAACGGCATTTTTGGTCGATTTTTCAGTCAGATTTTCCGAATTTATTATTTATGCAATTTCTTCGCAAATACTGCATGATAAATTAGTAAATATTAATGTGATGTGAAATGAAATAGTTTTTGGCCGATTTTCATGGCGGAAAGGCAAAAAGTTTGAAGAAATATGACAAAAACATCACTTTTCTGGGACCCCACGTGGCCGTCATCTTGAATTTTCCCATGATCCTCTGCTCGGGGGGTTATGCAAATAGTCTTAAAATGACCCCAATATGATAAACTATAAAGTCACTGAGTTTCAGCTGTCTATTATTTGTCGAAGCGGAGATAGCGCAGAAACTTTGGTAGGGGGGGGGGGGGGCAGCCCAGGTAGGGTTAATGCGAACGTGATGCGAGAAAATCGAGATTAGAATTGACTGAGTGTTCAAGTTAGCGATACAATGGCAGAACCGTCACGCGCTTTCACCGCGCCTATATTTTTGGACAGCGCTTTCAAATAAAAAAGAGACGCGATCTGCAAAATATTTGCCGCGAGTGACATTTCTGAACACGCGTCAAACATTTTCCTGGGCGCGCCTGTGCCTTTTGTCTTCGCGTTAACGATTTCGGAAATCGCACATAGAGTTCTACTGGAGGGAAAAGGGAATAAATCATTTTCATAATTCCACTTATCCTGGCACATTTGAATTCCAACATTCATCATCGACGACGAGACGCAATAGCCTACAAGACTCTTTCAAGACGTTAGATGGATCTATCGAGAATGCGGGCCGTTATTGAACGAACTCGCGCTTGGGATGATCGAGCAATATCCTGCGGTCGCGTCAGATTGATCTAGCTACGCGTTTTATTTTGTTGAAGGCGCGTTAATTTAATCTCTCCAAGCGACTGATTTATTTCTGACCGCGTCAACGAAAATTACAGGTGCGTTTGCCGATTTGGCGGATAATGTTTCATTCGAGATTTTGTTTTTCTTTTGACGCGACTCAAACGCATTTCTCTGTCGCGGTTATGAATTATACTCGCATTTATGTATTTGTTTTGTCTCGTTTAAAGACAAGTCCTTTCTGAGCTGTACTGTACATCCGGTAGAACTGCTATGTGATCTCAATTAATATTTTCAGATGCGCAGCTTTGTTTCTGATTCTTTTCGCTACATTAATTTTATAGCACTTTCCCTCAAGTAATGTGTTCATTCAAGGCAAGGTGTGAGGTTGGGGGAAAACATGTTTTTGCCTAAAAAAACAACCAGCATAGGCTTCGTGCCTGAGTGGCAACTCAAGAGTCAAAGCGGGAACTCTAGTGTTATCAGCAAATGCCAAATGAAAAGTAAACCGACTTGCTATGCGCACGTCCGCTCGTCAGATATCGCGAACAAAAGCTTGGCGAGGCATTTAAAATAACCCTGCATCGGATAATAGGGGTTTATATTTATGCATGCAACTTTTGCGAACTCCGAAGAAGCAAATATGACGTGCAACTTTGACTTGGAGTCAGGGTATACGTACAACATGTAAGCCTTCCTACATAATTCAAAGAAGAAGTCATAATGATAGATCATTGGTCACACAGGGCTATTATTTGCCAGGTAATGTCTGGGAGTAGATGGGGTAGAATCAGAAAAGTCTGTAGTACGTTCGACCGCCAAGGTCGTCGCCAGGCTTGAATGGTCTGCTGTTGGGGGAGGGGGTAGGTGTATGGTGCTAGAAAGTTAATGATCTACCGTAGGTTTTGAAAGAGCGATCGTGAAATACCGTGCATGTTCATTATTTTACAGGCGAGCCTGTCCTCCAGAGATATTTTATGGGCAGGAACGTGAGAGCGGAGGGGAAGTTTCTCTGGACGGATGGTACCGACGCCGATTATCGTCATTTTAACCCTGATCAGCCAAATGGTGGTACCGCAGAGAACTGTTGGTGGATCCGTAAAGTAAACCAATGTTGGGGAGATACCAAATGTAGCAACACGGATTTATTTATTTGTGAAATCAGATGTCCGTGAAATAATTTAATATGGATCCCCGGGAACCTCCCCGGGAAGGTACATATTTCCGACTTGATCAGGAAAGGAAATCCTCCACAGTTCAAGACATGGATAACAAAACAGATCAATTACAACTTCATGCAGAGAGGCAAAATCTTTTCCTACACAATCCATTCACATTTACCAGGGCCAGCAAAATATGACTGATACACGCCCCCCAGACAAATCCAACATGGTCCATTGAAGCCTGGCTTCGAGGTCTGGTACAGTTCAAGACCTAAACAATGCTGAATGGACAGATCATATTCCTTTACATTTAACGTGGATATATAGCTCATAATATGAATTTCTTAAAATGATTTGAAAGTTAGGACAATGCTTGACCCAAATAAACAGATTAATTACTGTACTCTGTTGACCACACGAGTGTATACAATTACGTCGGCTAACATTGATTATGAGCAAGATTGGAGTCCAACAATATACGGAGAAGTATAGCGATGCAGGAATGCTCCTTTCACATTTAATACAGATATGCGATTATACCACCATGCACAATATGGATTTATGCGATTACACCACCATATATAATATATGATTACCCCACAAGCAAATCTATATTCAATATCTGGATTGTGATTGGTTAAAAGGTCGGGTCTTCAACCACAAAAAGTTTAAGATACTGTCATATGTACAATGCCCTGCATGTAAGACCAAGCGCACCAGGCATAATCAGCGAGCGTAAGTCAAAGTTCATCATCTACAATGTTGACTTCATGTCGTCTTAAATGACACATTATCGTGACATCGTCACGACAACTTCAAGCCTTGCAGCACATGTACTGCTTTGACAGTTAAACTAGTATCGGCGTTAAAACCATGGCCTTTGTGAGGGGGTGCGTTTTAAGTAGCGGAATGTTCTCGTAACTCTCCATTCCTTAAAAACAATGGGCCTCGGCCCCTTCGGGGCCTCGGTTCCATTATTTTTAAGGAATGGAGAGTTACTCGGACATTCTCCTCTACGTATTTCCCCTCTAAATCTGTTATTACGGTTTTTACAACAGTGTGAACTTTCAACATTAGCATATTACTTTTAGAATAAGAAATGATTTCGAATGTTCATTTCATCGCAATGAAGATATTTTTCGGCAGTATGCTGGACTTGTCCATTATTACGGTTCTTAGACGAGCGTGGTCTTTGAGCAGAAGCCGTTGTCTTTTGTTGTCAAATGTTTAGTCCCACCCAAGTGATCTTCATTTCCACCGTATTCGTTCATGGAGTTGACCAGACAATGAAACAATTAAATCAGCCGGCACGGCATGTAGTGCGACGTCAAATTTAACTTAGCTGCCTTTTCAAAGAATGAGTGTATGACGGTATGATTGTTGTGTGTCGAGCCGCCATCAGAAAGCACATTTACTCGGATTTTAATGCTGTTAATTGTTGCGTTTTTTAGTATTCTGTTGTCTGTTGAAATACATTGATGATGGAAATACGGAATAATGTTGGACAAAGTCTTTGCTGCCTTGAAATTAACATTTGACGATGTGTCCAAAAGTAAACGCCTATCATCGAAAGCCCCACGCTCAAATACGAACCGTAATATTGCGAATGTGTTATGGGCGAGTCCGTCATGTAAGACACATACAATAGGTGGCTACATGTGGGGAACCATTCAAACAAGGAGTGAAAAGGGCCAAATATATTGCACGCAAAGTGTTGCCGATTGAAGTTGTCTTACATGTTACATGCAGTGCAGTAGACACATAAATCGGTATTTCGTCTTTCTAAACCAAACTCAAGCAAATCCGTCATGTAAGACACATACAATAGGTGACTACATGTGGGGAACTATTCAACCAAGGAATGAAAAGGGCCAAGTATTGCACGCAAAGTGTTGCCGCTTGAAGTTGTCTTAAATGACGGGTCTGCCCAAAATCACCAGTCATATAATAATGTTCCGTCTTTTACTAACTAATTAGTATAGCGACAGTAGTGATTATGAAAAATGGCAAAAATTCTTTACAGTTGCAACCAATATTTTTTTTTATCCCGAGAATAGAAACAATTTGTCATTATCATGCACTACAAGGAATACACCGATTTGCTGAAACCAATGCACGATGGCCTAACTATAATATGAAATTGAATTGTGTTTACTAAATGTCATGGAATGAGTGCAACTCTCCAATATTACCTCTCCTTCCCATTGATAAAATATATTATATATGCCCTTGGTATATTAAATATGGAATGAGCTATTCTCCTTATTACATGATCAATATACAAGAAATCTCCTTTATTTTGAACATTTTGAAGGCAAGGATGAGCCGAGATGCAGTGCATATAACCAGATTTTGAATTTAAATGATTTTAGAAACGAAAGCTTAACTTGGTGATTCTAATCAACAAGGGCTGATCGAACAGATGTACATTGCAATTTTTCTCTTGACGAGGAGGCCAAGCAAGGAAATGGTATCTAAAATACAACGCTTTTCTGTCCGGATCGCTATATAACATCACACCAACTGTAGTCTCCATACGATAAACACGATCTGTCTCCACGTTTTGTGTAACATGCAGACTCACACTCCCATAAAGGAAACCATTTAATTGCAAGGTCGTTGTGTTTTACTACCGACAATCTCGTGAAGCAAAGGTGCCTTCCAAGGTTAGCTATCAGTTATCACTGTAATGGACAAGAGCAGAGCACTGCCGAACAAATTCTTTATTGCGATGGAATGAACATTCGAAATCCTTTCTTATTCTAAAAGCAATATGCTAATGTTGAAAGTTCACGCTGTCGTAAAAACCGTAATATATATATCATGAATCAAGTTGATATGCTAATATTTGCTGTATTTCTTAGTTTCATGTCCTGTTTGGATGGGGTATGTTTTCGACGCCGGAAGTGGGATGTGCATCAAACTCATGACGTCATCACCGAGCACGTGGAACAAGGCCGCTGAGAATGTGCTAGAGACCGCGCCCAACTTGTCAAGATTGATTCTCAGGTCAAACAAGATTTTGTCGAGTCTGTAATATTAAGTGAGTATATTCCACCCTATACCACGGGTACCTTGTTACAGTACAGTTCTTCAAAGACTTTTCATTAACCCTATGTGGCCTGGACTTTTTGAGACCTGTTGTGGCTTGGGGGAGGGCCGAAATGGCCCCCTTAATTATTTTTCTTACCCCTTGAGCTAGGAGGCTGAAACTTACCGCACTATACCCTTGGGTCAAGCTATACCACAAATTGTAAAAAATCCAAGATGGTCGCTTTGGTGACGTCTCGGTGACGTCATTTTCAAAAACGGCATTTTTTTTGGTCGATTTTTCAGTCAGGTTTTCCGAATTTTTGGTCGATCCGGAGATAGCGCAGAAACTTTGGTGAGGTGGGGGGGGGGGGGGGGCAGGCCAGGTAAGGTTAAATGCGGACATGACGGGAGAAAATCGAGATTAGAATTGACTGAGTGTTCAAGTTAGCGAGACAATGGCAGGACCGTCACGCGCTTTCACCGCGCCTATATTTTTGGACAGCGCGGTCAAATAAAAAAGAGACGCGGTCTGCAAAATATTTGTCGCGAGTGACATTTCTGAACACGCGTCGAACATTTTCGTGGGCGCGCCTGTGTGCCTTTTTGTCTTCGCGTCAACGATTTCGGAAGTCGCACATGGACTGATATATTGATATCACCAGAAAGTATTTCGAATTTTTTATTTATGCCGACATCATTGAAAACTGTTGATCGCTTCTCTCTTGCAGGAAACAATCCTATATTATTATGTTATTAACCAAGTGATTTCATATTGGCCTGGTTATAGGTCCGAGGCCTGGCGTATTGGCCCGAGGCTGCAGGCCGAGTGCCAATACGGCTGAACGAGGACCTATAACCAGGCCACTATGAAAACACTTGGTTAATGACATTTTTATTAATTAACTCGCTTATAATTTGTTTTATCTACTATAATACATGCATCAAGGAATATTTCAGTATCCCCCAAATCGGAATATGTATTTTTTATTTCACAATAGCCTATTTCCTACGATTATTATTATGGATTGTGCTTTTTGAAGTGCCATTATCGTCGGAAAGTCGATCCCCTCTACAGTAACGCTATCGGAAACGACGGCGATAATCGAGACGGTTAATAGGCCGATGATCTTTACCCTGGGCGGGGGTCTTCAACGTATGAAACGGAGTCAAAAAGATACAAGCAGATGAAATACTAATTTTATTTGATGAGAACGGTGAAGCAAAATACAACCTTATAATCTGGTGCAAATTTGGTCCAAATCCAGTCCCGATTTGAGGATCGAAGACGTATGATGCTATGGAAACCCTAGTTTTCAACATCATTTTACAAGTGTTTCGCCCGCATAATTTCTATCAGTTCTATCCATATGTGGATAACTCTCCTAGCTGCAAGTCTGACATCTTCTGTCTTAACTATCACTGTAGTCATCGCTTTGTTCATCAGTGCCCTGCTGTAAGTGTTGGATCGCTGTTTTCTCGTCTGCTTGTGCTTAGCACGTCGATGTCGCGCTCGCGTCACTATTGTCTATTTCAACATGACTCATCTCACTTGATTTCAAGGTTTGTCGCTCTATCAAATATTATTACAGAAGCCATTGAATATCCGTTCAAAGCCAGAGAAATAAGTGATATCGTTCGGAGAAGATCGTGAATCGAGGATCATTCATCCTCAGCGTCGCCATGTTGAAAATCATATATTGGCCCAGGCCATATTGACCCTGTTTTCCAGTATTGGACCGGCTTTTCAGTATTGGTCCGCCTTCCTCATATTGGCCCGGTTTGGGGCCTTATCAAGCAGGCCAATTTCCTTGTATTGGATTCATATCATAGATAGTTGATTACTAATTATGCATACTATGATTGTATATTTTTAATTTGGTGCTAATACTGTTATATGGAATATGGAATAGGTCTTTGGATTATGGACGCGGATATTCTTTAATGGACGACGGCTGAATTATGAATGACGGACCAGACGCTTGTAATGGAGTTCTACTGGAGGGAAAAGGGAATAATTCATTTACTTAATTGCACTTATCCTGGCACATTTGAATTTCAGCATTCGTCATCGACGACGAGACGCAATAGCCTATAAGACTCTCTCAATACGTTAGATGGATCTATCGAGAATACGGGACGTTATTGTACGAACTCGCGCTTGGGATAATCGAGCAGTATCCTGCGGTCTCGTCAGATTAGCGACGCGTTCTATTTTGTTGAAGGCGCGTTAATTTAATCTCTCCATGCGACTGGTTTATTTCTGACCGCGTCAACGAAAATTACAGGTGCTTTTCCGATTTGGCGGATAATGTTTTATTCGAGATTGTTTTTCTTTTGACGCGACTCAACGCATTTCTCTGTCGCGGTTATGAATTATACTCGCATTTATGTATTTGTTTTGTCTCGTTTAAAGACAAGTCATTTCTGAACTGTACTGTACATCCGGTAGAACTGCTATGTGATCTCAATTAATATTTTCAGATGCGCAGCTTTGTTTCTGATTCTTTTCGCTACATTCATTTTATAGCACTTTCCCTCAAGTAATGTGCATGCCCATTCAAGGCAAGGTGTGAGGTTGGGGGAAAACATGTTTTTGCCTAAAAAACAGTCAGCATAGGCTTCGTGCCTGAGCGGCAACTCAAGAGTCAAAGCGGCACCTCCAGTGTTATCAGCAAATGCCAAAGTAAACCGACTTGCCATGCGCACGTCCGCTCGTCAGATATCGCGAGCAAAAGCTTGGCGAGGCATTTAAAATAACCCTGCATCGGATAATAGGGGTTTATATTTATGCATGCAACTTTTGCGAACTCCGAAGAAGCAAATATGACGTGCAACTTTGACTTGGAGTCAGGGTATACGTAAGCCTTCCTACATAATTCAAAGAAGAAGTCATAATGATAGATCATTTGTCACACAGGGCTATTATTTGCCAGGTAATGTCTGGGAGTAGATGGGGTAGAATCAGAAAAGTCTGTAGTACGTTCGACCGCCAAGGTCGTCGCCAGGCTTGAATGGTCTGCTGTTGGGGGAGGGGGTAGGTGTATGGTGCTAGAAAGTTAATGGTCTACCGTAGGTTTTGAAAGAGCGATCGTGAAATATCGTGCATGTTCATTATTTTACAGGCGATCCTGTCCTCCAGAGATAGTTTATGGGCCTGAATGACGTGAAAGCGGAGGGGAAGTTTCTCTGGACGGATGGTACCGACGCCGATTATCGTCATTTTAACCCTGATCAGCCAAATGGTGGTACCGCAGAGAACTGTTGGTGGATCCGTAAAGTAAACCAATGTTGGGGAGATACCAAATGTAGCAACACGGATTTATTTATTTGTGAAATCAGATGTCCGTGAAATAATTTAATATGGATCCCCGGGAATGTGGCAAATCACACAGCATGGATCCACATTGAGAAATTTTAATGAGTTTTTTAAGTTGCTTCGGGCCTGCGTCGTCACTCAATGGGTTCGAATTTTCATGACCAATTAAAGACATGTATAAACGACATTTCACAGCTACAATCTAGTGTCACTCTGTGATAATCAGAGACGGGAAAATCAGATGATGAAGTCGAGATTGATGTTTATTCAATCACACGAAGATAGAATGGTGTAGGAATCCCACAAACCAAACAGCTAGGTGCTAGCCGTAGGTCACACCGTCAGTTCAAACTTCTTGGAGAAGAGATCGTATAAATCTAACTGATACACCATTCTTGCGAAGTTTTCTACAGCTCTCGAGAAAGAACGGTCAATCTGAGTGACCCTGTGGATGACCTGCCACGTTTTCGTCCAACTAAAATCAAGTCAAAGGCAGTAATTTTCCAAAGTAAAGGATATGTGACGACAATACGGGAATAACTCCCTTGTGTGTGAAGGTGATGAAGCTGATTTTTTTTTCCAATCCAAAACCTACCAAATCAGATGTTTCTAGGAGTTTATATACTGAAATATCAACCTCGAAAAAATTGCGATTCTCCGTTGTATAAAAATGGAGATATGATTGATTGAAGTGTGCTCCTCGGCCTGATTTGGTATTTTTGAGGCATTTACAGTGAGGATTTTCTCTTATAGCAAAAATATGACACCTCAAACCAAAATAATTTTTTCACACAGTATATTAGGAAGTTTGTTTAGTGGAAAGAATCGCGAATGGTTTTGGTTTGAGATGTCATATTTTTGCTACAGGAGAAAATCCTTCATGAAAATGTTAAAAAATACCAAAATCAGCCCGGGAGCACATTTTGATCAATCATATCTCCATTTTTATGCAACTGAACATCTCACTTTTTTCGGAGGGGATATTTCAGTGTGTAATCTTCAAGAAAAATGTTATTTGGCAGCTTTTAGAGTGAAAAAAAAAATCGGTTTTTTAACCGTCACACACAAAGGAGTTTTTCGTATGTAAACGTAACATATCCTTTGACCACCTGTTAAAAGGTACATATTTCCGACTTGATCAGGAAAGGAGATCCTCCACAGTTCAAGACATGAATAACAAAACAGATCAATTACAACTTCATGCAGAGAGGCAAAATCTTTTCCTACACAATCCATTCACATTTACCAGGGCCAGCAAAATATGACTGATACACGCCCCCCAGACAAATCCAACATGGTCCATTGAAGCCTGGCTTCGAGGTCTGGTACAGTTCAAGACCTAAACAATGCTGAATGGACAGATCATATTCCTTTACATTTAACGTGGATATATAGCTCATAATATGAATTTCTTAAAATGATTTGAAAGTTAGGACAATGCTTGACCCAAATAAACAGATTAATTACTGTACTCTGTTGACCACACGAGTGTATACAATTACGTCGGCTAACATTGATTATGAGCAAGATTGGTGTCCAACAATATACGGAGAAGTATAGCGATGCAGGAATGCTCCTTTCACATTTAATACAGATATGCGATTATACCACCATGCACAATATGGATTTATGCGATTACACCACCATATATAATATATGATTACCCCACAAGCAAATCTGTATTCAATATCTGGATTGTGATTGGTTAAAAGGTCGGGTCGTATAAACCCATACATACCGAGTGATGTCTTGCTACTTGGGTATAGAAAGCAACTCACGTGCGATTGGGAACGACGGTCTCGCTTCGAAACTTCAGCTGACAATATCTCAATATTTATGGAATAACTTTCGCTCACTAGTTAAAATTTAATGGAATAAAGTCATACTGCATTATTTTCACTGAAATTTCCGATATATAACTCACCAAAAGGTGTCATTTGGTCCAAAACTAAAAGTCGATTTCCGAACGAAAGCAAATCGAATGGATTGTGTGTGGCGCGCCTTTCTCACAGTGCTGTAGCAAAATGCGGACCGTTTCGTAACCGAAATGACCCGTTGGATTTGTCCGTTGTACCGACGTGTATGAGTTTCAGGGAGGGTCGTAACTTTCCATACACCCGGGGGAAAACCTGAATAACTAATGTTATTATCCCTCAACCTAAATCGTAGCATTTCCATTGGTCAGTTTACTAGGGTGTAAAAATCCGTACACCCGGATCTTTCCATGTCAGCGCCCGACCGGTCTGACCGATCACGTGACCAATCACCTTAATGCGGTATACTGATCCATGTTGGACGGTGTGACCGAACGGTCCCTCTAACGGAAGGGCTCACAGGGGATAAAAATTCACGATTCACGTGCGAAAGCAGACACGGCGGATCTCCACTTCAAGACTTCCAACTTAAATTTTCCATTATTTCTGGCCTGAGATACCATGATATTGACCAGAATACCATCATAATCTGAGTATTCTACTTCTCGCATGTCGAGAATATAAATATAACGAACATGAAACGTGTTCTGGCCACGCGAAAATTATGCATAATCGCTATACCGAACCCAGGGTCGGCGAGTTGTGCGCTTTCAAAGATCATTTCACGAAATCAACACACAATATTATACACAACCCTTGATATTTGATGAACGGACCTGGAAGCCTTGCTGCATCACATTCAATCAATCTTTTAGACACACATACCTTGTAAATGGTTATATTTAGGGTCAAAATTGAACACTGTCACAGCTCGGCGTCCGTGTTGCGCGTCTACATTACTCGCGTAGACAACGCGTTTTGTCAAAATGGAGACCGGTTTCGTAAATGGACAGACACATATATGCTGAAATTCCGTGGTAAAGTTTCAGAGAAATTGCCTTTTTAACTGACGCCTCAGGGTGTATGAGTTTCAGGGAGGGTCATAACTTTTCATACACCCTGGGGAAAACCTGAATAACTAATAATATACACCTTCCGATATAACTAACATACAGAAATACTCTTGTTTAACCTTATCTGACTTTTTGGGACGTATCCTGGCCTTATTTTTCTTACCCATTGATCTAGGGGGCTGAAACTTACCACACCACATCTTTGGGTCAAGCTCTACTAGAAAATGTAAAAAAAAATCCAAGATGGCCGCTTCGACGTCATTTTCAAAAACGGCATTTTGGGTCGATTTTTCGAAAAAAAATTTTAATGCAATTTCTCCGCAAAAACTCCATGATAAATTAGTAAATATTAATGTGACGTGAAATAAAATAGTTTTTGTCCACTTTCCATCGCGAAAAAGCAGCAATTTTAAAGAAATATGACGAAAAAATCACTTTTCTGGTACCCCACGTGGACGCCATCTTGAATTTATCTATGATCCTCAGCTCTGAGAGGGGGGGGGGGGGGTGGTCATGCAAATAGGCTCAAAATGACCCCAGTAAGATAATCGATAAAGTTACGGAGTTTCAGTTCTCTTTTTTTTGTCGTTCCGGAGATAGCGCAAAGTTGGGGGAGGGGGCCTGGTGGGGTTAGCAAAGACATATAACCATTACTCTTATTTAATAAAGACATATTATAATCAAATAAGATGCAGGATTCAGACAAGATTCAAATCCTGAATCTCACAACACGTATGTGAAACCAGATGTTTTTGAAATTACTTATGTGGGGTCACCTAATAGACGCCAAATTAGTCAGTTTGCCAGAAGTGGCAAAGGGGGTTTTGGTTAAAAAAAACAATTGTCTCTGCATACCTGCAATCGTTTTTTATATGTAGAACGGGAGGGGTTGGGGCACATTTTCTGACTGGTTATCATCAGATTCCAAGCGGGTGCATTGGGTTTCAGGACCAGCAATATACGCGACAATGTCAAATAAGCCATATACATTCACTTTTACAAGCTTTCGAGGAAAAATATATCCTCATCCTCGAGTACAGGTATTGACAAAGTCGGATAGACATACTAGTATTTATATTTAGTAGCACTAAACATATAGACATATGACTGGATCTAACATGGTGAGCTATAGTACTGAACAATAGCAGAAATAGAAAACAACTTAGGTTGAGTAATACATGAACCCATTCGATTATATAATGCCAAGGTAAAGCTATAGACCGTATGGCCGAGAGGGAGAAACAGACCCAAGCTAATGTATATATCTAATGAAAACAGTCCATGCTAGAACATTAAACACGGAAATGGACCGTAAGCCGGTGTGACGGCTACGAGTGTCCTGATGATTAGTGTCCCTTTTCCTATCCTTTTCTATTGCAACCAAGGACGGACACTGATCCCCAGTATGGAGAAAAGTGTCCTAGCTGGGTTAGAAGATAGGAGGCGGACACTCTTAGCCACCGGACATTCTTAACCTCCACACCGGCGTTGGTATGTGTGAAATAGGCGTAATTCAACTGAGAATATGTTTACATTTGAATGCATTTTCCTGAAATGTACACTGAATCTTTTATTAACCCCATCCTTCCGGAGGAGGGGGTATTAGAATTGTCGTGAGTTATGTAGAGCTCAGAAGCCTTTCCACAGCAAGAGTGGGAAAACTAGGAAAAATTAAGCACCGAAATTTGCCTAGTTGTTGTGTAATTATTTTGTGAGTCAGTACAGTTTGGGGCGATGGCTGATGAGAATTGATACGTTTTTTTTATGCGAAAAAAATGCTCGAAATTGACAGGGTAATATTTACACGGAACGTGGATGTTGGTGTTGCTGTACGTTAAAAAATGTGGCGAGATAAGATGTATTTGATGCTCTTGAACAAGAAAGTGCCTGGTATAGTGTAAGTGATGTAAACCTAACAGAAAGACTATGGGCGCGGGTTTCTGATGCTTCAATGCATTTTGCTGAGAAGCAACAGGAACTTGATTATGTGATGTCTAGCATTATAACATCACTTGTCTTTATTGCATCATGTAAGCGTCCTGTCTGTGTCTTGTGTGCTGTCCTCAGTGTTCTATAGGGTGGATGGAGGGTGTCTGGTTCCGTGTTGCTTCAAAGATTTCTTTTTTGAAGCAGCAGGAACGCAACTTGGCTGGGTGGTGTTTAGTTGGTTGGTCTCGATATGACTGAAATATTGTTGAAAGCGACGTTAAATCCTATTCACTCACTCAATCATAAAATTCTGGTCAAAATCGAGTGGCTCTGAAACTGTTGCTCTGAGGATCAAATACCGGCACGGAATATTTGGAAGATATCTTCTCCAGGCTCTGACACTGTCTGGACATGTTTTAGTCTAGACACCCCATGTACACCTACGCTCACACAAAACAATTCAAACTTGAAGCATTTCTATTGGGCTGTGCAACTCATTTGACGACCGTGTTCATTTCAAATTGACTGCGCTGTGTTGGTGATATGCGCACGCCCACCACTTTCCCGCGAACGCCACTCTGCTGTCGATTACAATTCGCTTCGGAGGTCTGGATTGATTTCGCTCGAAGAGTCAATGACTGAAGACGGTATCTTCCAGGTATTCTGTCCCAGGATTTGATACACAAAGTATGAAATTGTCAGCCCGTGGAATTTTCTGACGTGGGATTTCAACACAGAACGCTACATCTCGAATCGGCCATGACCCGGTTTCGCGAGATGGTTATAAAAGGTGCCAAAGATCAATACAGAAATCACTTTGTTATAGCTCTGGTAATTGTCACCAAACAGAGACCAATGTCCAATTTTGTATTTTGAAACATCACAATTCATTTTATTATGTTTTAAAAGATGAAAGTCAACCTTGATCTTGAGGGTCTCGGGTGCTGGAAAATGGCTCTGATAGCATATCTGAGAATCTAAGGGTCTTTGGCTCAATTCCATGACCCGGTGATAACCTATTTTATCAAACAGGTTACTACCCATGAACAGTGGTAACGTATAAACAGATTACTATGACCAGGCCTTAATTTATAACCTGCTTATCGACTCTATACCGAAATCGAATAATCAAAACATGTGGGGTTCTGAGGATATTTCCCATTTCCCGATCCTGTGTTTTTGCAAGATTCTAGACAAGACTATGATTTATCGTAAGCACCGTGTTAATTATTCCTCTCCAAATCCGCGGGTCGTGATCTCTTCATGGGACAGATTATTAGGGGTGTCACTTTTGCGACGACAAACTCAAGACGGAGGCCTGTAACATTTGTGTGTTACAGAGACCTGAACCAGACAATACTCATTTAGCACGACACACTCAACTGTATGTGCAGTAAGGCACTGAAGCAAACTCCAGATAAATGGGTATCATTTATTGGTACAGTACCTTTAACCCTTTCTGGACTGGGCTTATTGGGACCTGTCCATGCCTGTCGCCCTACCTCCCACCCACTAATTATTTTTCTTATCTCTTGAGCTAGGGAGCTGAAACTTGCCACACTATACCCTTGGGTCAAGTTCTGCCAGGATATATTTGAAGAAAAAAAAAATCCAAGATGACCTATTTGACAGTGACGTCATTTCCAAAAAAGACATTTTTGTTTCGATTTTTCGATCAGATTTTTTCGAATTTGTTATTCATGTAATTTCTCCGCGAAAACGGCATGATAAATTGTTAAATGTGGAATAAAATAGTTCCACCCGCCTTTCCATCTCGGAATAGCAGAAATTTAGAAGGAACATAACGAAAACATAACTTCTCTGGTACCCCACATGGTCGCCATTTTGAATTTACCCGTGATCCTTTGCTGGGGGGGGGGAGGGGGTATGTAAATAGGCTCAAAATGACCCCAATATGATAGTCTACAAAGGCACGAAGTGTCAACTCTCAATTTCTTGTCGGCCTGGTAGGGTTAAATCAAGCAATCTTCAAGGGCAACATACGAATCAGACCGTGAAATCTGCCACTCTGAGAGCAAGTCCAATGAAGACAGGGAATAATATCGGCACATACATGTAAGGAACAAAGCCTATACCAATGCATATACAAAATAGGATGGGGTTTTTGAAGTCACTGAGTTCTAGTTTTGAGTTTGTTCTGCGTTTTGCTGTGGTGGTAAAATAGCGGTAGCGTTTTGTTTGGATGGTGTCCCTTAACACTGATCTCCGAAAGTTATGCAGGCATGCTGAGTAAAAAGCGTTATATAGCTGGAGTTACGCTCTTACGTTGAGCATTTGCTGGATCATTAGCAGATTGTGACGATTTGAATAACACTACAGAATATTACTGTAGAAACGCGTCAAAGAGGGCTATACCCCCAAACGCCTCCATTCAAATTTTCCCAAATTCTGTGATAAATATCATACACTGATGGCAAAATACGATCGTAGTGTGCAAGATGACTGGCGCTACGTTTCGTAACATGTGTCTAATTCCGCTTACCACAGGGATAGAGAAAGTTTGAATATCATGTGTTTTACATGTCCATGGGCCGTTCGAATAAACATCCACAATCAAAGCGTGATTGGGACACATGCACTGGCACCGAATTGGACATTTTCAAAAACGGCATTTTTTGGTCGATTTTTCGGTCAGATTTTCCGATTTTTTTATTTATGCAATTTCTCCGCAAAACTGCATGATAAATTAGTAAATATTAATGTGATGTGAAATAAGATAGTTCTTCCCACTTTCCATCGCGGGAAAGCAGAAATTTTGAAGAAATAAGACAAAAACATCACTTTTCTGGTACCCCAGGTGGCCGCCATCTTGAATTTACCCATGATCCTCTGCGCGGGGGTTATGCAAATAGGCTCAAAATGACCCCAATATGATGAACTATAACGTCACGGAGTTTGAGCTCTCCACTTTTTGTCGTTCCGGAGATAGCGCAGAAAGTTTGGTAGGGGGGCCATTTTGCCCCCCACCCTCCCCCTCTCCTCAGGCCTCAGGCTAAAATTTCGCAATTGGTAGAGACAGGAGCCTTCGCAGTTTGGTGCATACAAATCACGATCCGGCCTGGATTTGCACCAGAACCACCCGTTATTACTGTAATTCTAAACGACAGAGCAAGATAATTTGTCCCAATCTTTATAATTGAACTATCATGAGTTCTGTCTAGGTTGAGTAAACACATGGTCGTGTCACAGAGAAAGATTATAAACTAGACGATAAAAAGTTCTTGTAGTGACAATCGTGCGAACTTACACATTCTGCTGGAGATTTATGCGAAAACGATGGATTGAAAAGGTCCTTATGGAGTTAAATCGATTAGTTAGAGTGCATGCAAATGTATTTCAGCTAGATAAATAACGTTTAATGACTTCGAATGCGGTGTGATGAAAAGAGAGCATGATGAACGCTTCCTCAAACTTTTTCCCCTTTGAGACACTGATCTTTTGAAGACGGGAATAATAAGATGATCTGCTGACAATTTGAACAACCTATTATTTAATTATCTTTGTTTCTGCGAGACAATGATACAGGCAATAGGTAGGAGTCTTCATTCACAGAAATAATCATTTACAGATGTCCGCTCTGACATTCCGTCAGTTTGATCGTAGGATGGGTGCTGGGATGTCGGTATCAATTAACGTTGTTCTTTAACTAGGAATAGGTTTTAAAAGATGGAGATTGAAATATATGTCTCTCGTATCTATCTTCTATGGTACATTGCCTTCATTACTTCAACCATGGCCAAAAATGAGAGCGATGCTCCCGGTTTCATATTCACGCGTTTGAATGTAAATGACACTGGGACTAATCTGTTCGGGAAAGTGTTGACCACTCACATCGGCCTTCGTAGCTATCCCGAGTGTGTGTTGTATTGTGTGGACAACCGTTTTTGCTACACGGGAAGATACTGGGAAGAAAACGGAACTTGTGCACTATATACTCCTCCAGGTAATCCCCTGGAAACAACACCTGGATACCTTCCTGGACCTGCCAACTTCGTATTGAACTACAGTAAGTTGTTTTAAATGCATCTCCTTCTGAGTTACCTATTATTCTTTATTCACTTTTGTAAATGGTACTTACTCTGCATTTTGGAAGATCTTCGATCTGGATGAGGACATTGCGGTGTTGGCATGTATGAGAACATTCTCCACTGTGGCTGAGATTCATTTAATAATCTTAAAAACATACTGGTGTAAAACTTAGGGTGTGTTAAACAAATCGTTTTGGCCTCTCAATATACCTTATCGAAGATTGACATGCTGGGTTAATCAATTGTAAAATATTTTTTTATGATTTTCTCCCAATATATCTGCCCAACAAGCAGTGGTATACTTCTCCGACGCAGTGGTAGATCGCCCGAAATCAGTGGTATATTTTCCGCACATAGTGGAGATTCCCCAAAAGCTGTGGTATATTTTCTTAACGCAGCGGTAGATCCAACTAAAGCAGCGGTAGACTTCCCAGACGCAGTGGTAGATCAGCCAAACAGAGGTGTATTTCACAGAAGCAGTGTCAGATCCCTCAAAAACAGTGGTATAGTTTCCAGATGCATTGGTAGATGCACAGTGGCTTGGGTAGCAGTGGCTGTCTTTGTCGATGTTGTTGT
>JAVTVY010010324.1:0-48080 GCA_036873755.1 Hanleya hanleyi | reverse complement strand
AGCTGTGGCTTGCCGGCACTGGCCAGAACGGCCCTGGTCAAACCCCTGTATGTTATGCCTGCTGTAGACCGGAGGCTGAAGTAGTAGGATTATATCGGCGTATACTCGATAGTCTAGCCTCGCCAGTGTCAACTTATGTCGTCGGAATTAAAAATATCGGCCCACCCTCCTGAGACTCGTACTCGTACTCGTGAGAAATGTCATGAACTTTACCATATTTCCAGGGATTCATACAAGTCGTCTATAGGGGACGTTATCCGGTCCCTATTATTGAATAAACTTAATTTTAAGCTGTGTTTATTCAATTTTTGTTGTTTTTGAAGGAGAATATTCAATATTTTGCGAAAATTCAATTTGAATGGCTTTAACAAACGAATACAAATTGAGCTTTCGGCCCTATTTGGAGACGGACGTCTGTGTAACAACATTACATTTCAGTCGAACTTGGGACGAGAAATGCCAACCGGTGATGTTTTTAAACGAGATTTCTAGTAACATTCGGGTGAATTCAGAGGGGCGTTTTCAAATGGGAACCCCAAAGTCTTCGCTTTAACTTCGAACCACCTTGAACCGTGTTGTTCTTCACTTTACGGAGTAGTAGTCCTGCTGTGCAAACATGGAAAGATTCAGCTTATTTGCATACGGCCTACGTTTACTGTACGTTAGCAAGAGCGACAGAGTAGTCCCCCCTGATGTATTGCACCAGAGCAGAACGAGGCGTGCGAACACTTTCACTTTCATCACGGCGTTTATACTGTCGGTACAATTTTATAGCAGTTATATTTTCTCAACGAAATTCCGATCCAATGACTAACAATCAAGGGTAAGAACTTAGAAAAGTCGTCTAGTTAGCTTGTAGTCAGCTACGTGATAACGCACTCTAGTTAGCTTGTAGTGAGCTACGTGATACAGGACTTATATGGCCGCCTGACTTAATGATTTCTCAGGCTTATTTTCGTAACAACAACAACAACACGTGCTTGTTTTTTTCAAAAAGAAAATGTTTCACTAGACATTGTCCCAATGTTACTTAATATATTATTAAATTGTCAGACGAACTTTCTTGAAGAAATTGGTCAAACCTCATTACTTCATCAGTGTAACAGCTGACAAGTTACATGCGCGCTTTAATGACTGATTGTAGTGTTCTGTGAATATCACAAAACAAGGAAATAGTCTTATTAGAAAGATTGACTCCTTTTTTCTACATATAATTTTTTCTTATGTATTCATTTAAAAAGTTGATTTTCATATTCTATAATAATAAAAGCAATACAATTTAAACAAAACTAAACTTAAAATTAATTTATGTATGTAAACAATTTGAACTACTACTTTTAACTAAATTCAAAGTGTTACTGTATTTTAAGTCCTTTTTCTACGTGTTTTGTGATGTTGAATAAAAACTGAATTAATATCGTGTTAAGAATTATCTTTAATGTTTTTATTGTTGGAAATTCAAAATAACTATACAAACCCGTATATTTTTTTCTTCTAGATTTTCAGAATGTCAACTCAAATATTCACTGACACTGCACTAAGAAAACAGGATCAATCATGATCATGAGGTAATACGTGTATGATATAAAGCGGACAGTTAAACATACAAACAATTAATTATTGGTGTGGACAGTTATTGGTCTATTGGGGGACTATAGTATTGGCGTCCGTCCGTCTGTGCATCGAGGCGTCCGTCCGTGTGTCATGGCGTGCATCCGTCCAACTTCGTTTCCAGGCAATAACTTATAAAAACTGAACGGATTCTTTTCAAATTTGGTTTGTGCTTACTTCGCCTCAAGATCTCGCTTTGGGTTGTTTTCACGCCAATCCGCCTACAGGTGGCGCCCCTGGGGATCAACTTACAATTTTGTTTCCGGGCAATAACTTGAAAAACTGAACGGATTCTTTTCAAATTTGGTATGTGCATACCTCACCTCAAGATCCTGCTTGGGATTATTTCTCACACGGATCCACCTAGAGGTGGTGCCACCTAGAGGGCAAGTTAAAATTTCGTTTCTGGACCATAAGTTTTGAAAACCTGGCCAGATTAGGACAATTTCTGTATTTGTGTGTACCTTGCCACTGGATCTCACTTGGGATTGTTGTCCATGCCGGGTACTGAAACTTACGGTTCCATGTCAAATTAATTGTTTCAACGTCGCGGGACTTCATCCCCTGGGGTTTTCTAATAGCCGACTTTCACTAGTGTTAATGTATTGGTGACCATTACAGGGCACAGGATCAAAGGGTAGGCACATACTATACCTCCTGATGAAACATCATGTGTCACTGACATACCTTTATCTGAACCCTGTAAGGGCTGGCAATACACACTAGTGAAAACCATCTATTAAACTGGGCATAGTTTGGATCTTTATTAAGTTTAAAGTTTTTCTTTTAATCTAATAGAGGAAACGGGTTATCATTGATTGTAGTTCTACGGTTGCTGGAACATAAATATGGATTTGATAGACACCCTACTTGATTTCATTCATCCATTGAGTTATAACTCACTCTTGTATCTGAATCACTTCATCCCATTTGAACTTATTTCAACAAATCAGAATATATAAGAATGTTCTTTTCTATCAATTCTCACCATTATTTTATTTTTTCACATTACACATCAATCTAAATCTGGTGGAAGGAGATACCCACAGACGAGAAAGTATAATCCAGGCTCGAGAACTGGCAAAGGAGGGAGGAAGCCTGGGCAGAAAAATAAAACTGTAATCCAAAAAAATTTCGGACTCAAATCCTCCATTCCAGAAACAACAACAACAAACACCAGAGCCATTTCAGCAGATAGTCCACCAGGACAGGACCTACACACGGCATACTACAGAAATACGCACAAAACTACAAAACTCTGGAGCTGTGCAATTGATGTCGGGGTAGAAGTTTTTTGCAGTTTGTATGCTAACTTGGCTTTTAGACAGCTGCTTGTCCAGACAGATGACCCGATAATTAAAGTGCTGACGGAAATAGCGCCGCTCAGAGAGATTGATCCACAGCATCCACCGCCTGAATTACAAGCGTCTAGTCCGTCATCCATAATTCAGCCATCGTCCATTAAAGAATATCCGCGTCCATAATCTATTATGACCTATTCCATATAACAGTATCAGCACCAAATTCAAAAGGACAATCATAGTATACGTAAACATAGGCTAGTTTCCTGCAAGAGAAAAGCGGTCAACAGTTTCCAATGATGCCGACAAGACATCATGATGTTCCAAAAGTATAAAATCCGTATCGCTGATCAGTATTCTTAATTCATAATAATCGTTGTAAAGTCGTCATCTAGAGAATGATGTACATGTATCTCAGTCACGCTTTGGTTGTGACTATTCATATGAACACCACGAGGATCTTGGAAGTACATGGGTTCATACGGCCCTTAGCCCCGGGTTAAGCGGAATTAGACACAAGTTACGAAACGTAACGCCATAAATCGTGCACGCTACGCTCGTATTTTGCTATCAGCATGCGATATTGAGAATTTGAGAAACTCTGAGTGGAGGCACTTATTGGAATAGCCCTGTTTTATAAGTTTCTGCAACAATGTTTTGTGACGTTGATTAAAATCGTCAAATTTAACACAGGATCTACCAAATGCTACTAGGCGAGATATGTATACGCCATATTGCAGGTCCCAGTGTCCAGAAAGGGATAGTTTACGATGTCGAAATTGTAATCATCTCTTTTGTCATAAAGTCGACGAGAGAGAATGCCCGCTTCATTTTTATAGAGATATAGATCTAAATATGATGTGCCTGTAGGGCTATCTGTAGTTTCCTTCAAATCCAGTGAAGGTGGATATATATCCTCCACTGCATCATTTATATAGCGATTATCCACAGCGAGAAGATCGTCTATATAGCGTTTGGTGAATGAGAAGGAACGGGCTTTGAATGGATCGGTTTTTGAAAGCGCCTGCGTATAGTCATATTCATAAGAGAACAGATACAGGTCAGCCAACAGGGGTGCACAGTTAATATCCATTGGAATACCTATATGCTGATATATTGTGTTGCCAAATTTCACATAGATATTTTTAATGAGAAATTCAAGCAACTCTAGAAACGAAGAAACATCCCATGAATGATATCTCTTGTATGTAGCAGAGCTAAAGAATGCTTTATGGCTTCCGACATTAATATATCTGCGATCAGTTTTCTTGAACAGATACTATTAATGAACTTCAGACGGTCAATATTAAAGGTCCTGATGAGGGATTGTAGTATAAAGAGTCGAGAAATCTCATGTGGATACATGTCTGTACGGTATGTGACCTTTAGCATCAAGTTTTTCCGTAAGAAATTTCGAGTTTTTCAATATCCACACACATTCAACGCCAGAGTTCTTAGAAATAGTGGCGCAATACCTTTCCCAAAATGCTTTTTACCTCCTGAAGGGCCCTCGTCAATAGGGTTGAAAGAAGCTTGGTGGTGCAGCTTATAGAACCAGCTATGAATCTAGCTTTGTATGCTGATTTATGCATTTTGGGAGTCCAGTATACTTCAGGTATGTCGTTATGATTGGTTGGAGGATAAATACCTCTTTCCATGAGAAACGTTTTGTGATTGTCAAATAAGTCTTCCAGAGTAAATGCAGTTTGGGAGTAAGTCGACGTATTTGATGATGATATGTCTACACTCAATTCTTTAACCAGCACCTGGTAATAGTAATATTTACATATGAATATTATATTATTTGGACCTGTTAAACAAATTCTGGGACATTCTGTTGGCGACCTAGCCAACCACTGGATTGCCAAAGGGAACACCCAGTGCAAAGATTGATGATCTTGTCAATCACATTCTAACCCACTGTGGCAGAATCAATATAACTTAGAATTCTAGATGCAGTGTCTGCGACATGACCTTCAATGACATCCCACTTACAATCTTTACAATCAACGAAGCTGCTTGGCTGTTAGACGGGATTCACACCCAAACTGCAAATAAGGACATTTCTGTCGCCATCATGAGCACCTCAAATAAAAGGGCTGGACTTCACGCAAAACGATCGAACAAGTACTGTCGAACAGTGAACATTGAAGCCATATCAATTCAGCACAATGTTGTCATTGACTCAAATCCGCAGGTCCATTTTTTCAGATTTCCTGGTAATCCAGTTGGATGTTCGATGCACACCACAACTTGACATAAGCTACAATGACTACAAAAATCCCCCCCCCCCCACATCTTGCCTCAAGTGATGACTCTGGGAAAGAAGACATATAGCCTCACCTGTGCTGCGTTACATGTTCCAGGTCATCACATGGCCGCCACAGGATACGGCTATAAATACTATTACATGGATGATCTCCACGCCGATGGCTTGGCAGAACCGTGTCCATCACTTGTCGATGCAATGGCACATGGCACAAAAAAAACACTGAACTAATATTCAGGACAACCTGCCACTGACAAAAAGAGCGTATGCTGTAAGTTTGCTATGTATGTGATCAAAGAAATGCCAGGGTTGATGACACCACCAGACCCCACAGATGTTCCTGTTCTGGACACGCCAGAAGATAAGCAACCGGAGTCTTGAGGAATTATCCGCACCTGTGGACAAGGCATTTAAGCGTCAACAAACAATTTCAAGTCCAGCAAAGGTCAACGAAGAAGATACAATGATGGAATCAGACTCCGAAACTGACATGGAGCAGAACTCCGATGAGACTAGGAATGTCTCCTCTGACGCAGACGGGCGGTTATTCGACCTGGCATACTGACAGAAACGGTATGGGTAGTTATATGTGAACATGGCTTTAGGAAGATACATGTGTAAAGTTTGCGAAGTCTTTGGTGTTCCAGGAAAGGGCGGCTTGGATCGAGTGAGTGAATAAGATTTAACGTCGTTTTCAACAATTTTTCAGCCATATCACGACGGTGCCTACATGTGCCTGGACACGAGAGCGCTCTCAGTTTCTTTTACCCTGGACACTGATAAGCCCAGCTGTGAGCGGGCATATTTTCATTTCCTGAAAGTCCTCGGTGGGATTCGAACACACGCCAGACCAGCAGCCGAGATTACGAGCGTGCACTCTTTCACCATGGCCACACTCCCGCCCTTAGATCGAGAAAAGTGGATAACGCAACCTGTTGCCAGGCTTGGGAGTCATGCAGCCCGACGACTGTCATCCCATCAAAATTCAGAAAAGCACACCAAGGCAGTGAAGAAAAGAGTACAAGCTTGTGAAAGTTTGGAGATAGGAACAGCTTTATCTAACATCAAAAAGAGAGATGAGAAACAACAGAAGCGAGAAGCCATTACGAAGCTGTTAAGAATTGTTGTCTTTATGTTCAGAAAGAAATGGGCTTTAACTAGAAACTTTGACGACCTCGTACACTTCATTGCAGAGGACATTCTTGAAGATGTCCTGCATAGATTGTGTGAAGAACTCAACAGGAAATGCCACTTACTGCAGTAGCCACAGTGTAAATAGATTTCTGCATGCAATTAGTTTTGGGGTTTGGAGGTCAACCATTGCACGGATCAAGCAGGCCTCCATGTATTCCATGATCCTGGACGAGGCGAACCGATGAATCCAACCGTGAGAATATGGCACTTTTTGTGTTACTAGTCGAGGTTGGGGAAATACACGTTTTCCTTGGATTACTTTGGGTGTACGATAAGTCAGCGAAAGGACTGTTTGCCACAATAGAGAAGTTTTTCAAAGAGAATGACTTAGACCTGAAATGCTGCATATATGCGGATATGAACACTACCATTGTCATGTCGGGTATACGTGGTTGGTTACAGGGATACTTTAGACGAGTAAACCCGCATTGCAAATACATAAAGTGCATCAAACATCTTCTGGCTCTGCCCTTCAAGCACATGGAAAAAAACACAGTCGTAGAGAGATTTGTATCTTTCATTCTCCATTTATGGAAGTTGCTTGACGACTCCACACTGAGGTGTGATGATTTAGAAGCAATTTTTCGGGCACACGGCTACGAGCCTTCGAAGATGATCTTTGGATATTGTCATACGTTGGCTGACTATTGCCCCTGCCTGTGCAGGATGCTGTGACTTTTGTGAAGCACATTTGGACAGCTTGGACCAGATTCTTCTCAAAAAGTTTGACACTGGAGTGAAAGATGTTCGCGATGAGAGTTTTCAACCAGACATGGTTTTCCTGATGAGCCTACTGGCAGTTGAGCGCAGATGGAGTGTTATGAACCTGATTTCGACCCCTCTGCGCAGTCGCCTTACATCAGAAAATTTGGACCGGATCATGCGAATTTGTCTCTTCCAGGGGAACTTTGATTTTCAGGAAATTCTGAATCTATGGCTTGAATCACCAAGACGAGTTGAAATTATTTCTGAAGACGATTAACTGTTTCGATTTGTGGTATGAGTTAGAAACTTCCAGTGGTCTGACAAGCTATCTTGAATTTGAACAAGAACAATAACTAGATGACTTTTTGAATCCCTGGATTGATCAATATAAGCTCAAGATAATCGTGTAATGTTGAGCTTTTTGTTGATTCTTTTTGAGGACTTTTCTAGTCAATGTCAATTTCGTTCATAAGTCAGCCAGTGGAATTTCAACAAACTTGTATGGAAGCTTCATTAGAATGACCTCATCTTTGGTTTGCCTGCATGCATGCGTCCTTGTCCTGTGCCTGTCCGTCTACTCATATTGAAAAATTGAAACGAAAAAACAACAAATCAAACCCATTGTGTTTCAGATTTATTTTATTGAGGGAGCTTGAGAAGGTGTCCATATGGCAAAGCCGCAACTAAGTTCTTCATCCACAATGATTAGGGAGCATTCAAGTATTATATACGCAAAAAATTTAGATTTCTTTTACCCCCCTCCCCCACCCCCTGTATGCAAGATTTAACCAGAGTACCCTTTGGAAAACATTTTTTTACCACCCTCCCCCCTCGATGCATACTTGAATGCCCCTTATGTATTCATGATCATCCTCATCTTCTACGATGAAGCCATGGATGATTGGTCTTCAATAGCAGTGAACGAGAATATTGTCGGTCTTGAAAGAAAAAGCAGAATACACGTGGAACTTCTATTGTTGTCGAGCCCTCACCCCTCCCCCCGCTAAATAGCTTACCAAACACCTGTGTAGGTATTTAACCAGAAATAGCATAGGGATGCTAAAATTTAAAAATATTCAATTTGATTTCACAGAAGGGTCGCTAAAATTTAAGTAAATTCATTTTTCACATTTAAAAAACTCAATATTTTGCTGTGGGTAGCTACGAAAATGACTTGTAGGAACCTCTGAGTTCTCAAAAATATACAGTGTGTGGTATTTCCACAGAACATTTTGTTCTGACAAGTACTTTCGTGGGTGCAATCTCCTCAAAGTGACCGCACTGATCTTGAAAATCCAAGATACCGTTTGAGAGAACTCTCTAGCCTGTTCGTCTTTTAGTGTCACAATCCAGAGATCCTTTGTCACCTGCGCTAATCCAATAACGACTTTCGGCCCTGATCCGACACTCTTTTACAGGGCGCCAAATATCAATCGGCTTAGCGGCATTCAGCTCTAAAAGTCTAAGTGGCCTCTCTAACAGTTTGTTTGCCATAGCATTAAGAAATAATTATAAACTTCCGCTGCAGGGAGCTCGAGAAAAGATTAATTCGAACAAACCATCAAATCAACAGTTCACAAATAACCCGTGCTATATATCAACATAGCCCCAACTGGGACCTAATGATACCGTCATTAGGTCCCACATACATCCTAGCCACCATCGTAATGTAGAAGCCCGAATCGTATGAACAATGATTTAGTTGCTCCTTACCATGCATTTTCCGATAAAACGTATCATGAACTAGTCCGAATCGTCCGAACGGCCAACATCTGTTGTCTTTTTGAGTGGGTTTCGCCGCCATTTGTACCAGTCCCCGCTTGAATATATGATCAGCTCCGCCATGTTTGTTTTCACGCTGGAGTGTCGACTGCGCAAATGGTGGCCTCAGTAAAAACCGGAAGTGCACACGCCAACACCACAAACGTGGTCGTAAGCCTTCAAAGACAGTGTTATATACATGTGCACTAAAAACCAATTATTAATTATAGACTCCCACCCAGAAAGCTCCAGAAAAGATTAATTCGAACAAACAAACAAGAAAATAACAGTTGTCAACAGTTTACAAATACCCGCGCTATATATCAACAGTTAAAAAAACCTGTATTATAATATGGGTGTGAAATATGGGAGCGCTGAATAGACCTGCGAATTTCATTTCAGGAAACGCAGCTAATATATGTTTTGACAAGGTCACAAACCAATACGATTGTGAAAAGTTAAACACTAAATTCTGTAAGTATGTTCTTGGGCTTCATTCACGTTCTTGTAATTTAGCATGCCTTGGTGAATTGGGTCGTTTTCTCCTTTTTATTGATATTTTCTGCCAGGTTATTAAATTCTAGTCAAGGCTTGGGAAAATGCCTTTTCAAGCTCTTTCCGTTATTAAAACTCTACACGAGGAGTACAAAAACTCATGGTTCGGTTCTCTGGAATTTATACATAAATCTTTAAATATGGCAAATAGGAAACCCTCAACCTGTATATATCTATCATCCGTAGAAGTCTCCAAATCTTATATAAATCCAACTGGGAAACTCAAGTAGATCAATTCGTTATTAAGAATGAGGGTAAACTACGAACATACGGAAAATTGAAGAGTAAGTTTGGAAGAGAGTCTATCTTAAAATCCTCCAAAATGAATCTTGTCGAAAACAATTAACGCGTCTTAGAGTTAGCTCTCACCACTTGGAAATTGAAGTCGGTCGATACACAAGGAAACATCCAAACGACAGAATATGTGGTAATTGTTCTTTGGGCGAGGTTGAAGATGAAATTCATTGTCATGCGATGCTCACTCTACTCAAAGGAGAGAGAAAATTTGATGAAATTAGTATTTACAAAATATCCGTCCGTTTCCCGGCTGTCTCCAAACGATATGTTTATTTGGCTTATGATATGCGAAGATAGTTATATATTAAAACATTATGCTGGCTACATTGAACTTGCCTTTCAGACCAGAACTGAAGCGAGATTTGATCTGTAACTGAAGCATTATGCTTCTTTTTTTGTCCATTAAGACCGCTATTGGTGGGCAGTTCGTATAGGCCCTATTGACTGTGTCACCCAGTGTTTATTTATATGGATTCGTTTGTTCATTCTTTGGCAAATCAAATGCAATCATTAACTTAGCCAAGTTGACATGGCTTCGTTCGTTCCTACACTCAGCCATGAGTCCTCTTCATGAACTTACATGTATACTCCTGGATCACACGGCTCCATGGGTAGTTCGGCTCTATCCGGCAATAAAACAACCCATTCTAACTGTCTATTGGCTTTATCGAGTTTTTTTAAAGAGTTTGATTGTACTTTCGCCATTATCTTCGTACGCGTCACGTGCTCCCCGATATACGTTGCCGATCAGGTCAGGTGACACGAATATAACGGAGGAGAAATTCAACCGGACGTTGATGTTCGAAGACTGATTGCAGACGGATGAGCTCTTCAGGGCAATTAAACTGTTGTTTTATTGCCGGACAGAGCCGAACGACCCATGGAGCCGTGTGATCCCGGAGTGTACATGAAAAGGACTCATGGCTAAGTGTAGGAATGAACGAAGCCATGTCAACTTGGCTATCATTAACTAAGTGAATCTGTGATTAATTATTTCGTCATGTCAATTGTAATCATTAACTGTTATTCTGTGATTCTCATGCCTTATATGGGCGCTTGTAATCAGCAAATAAATTCTGTACATCACGTCTTGCACAGTGCCTTCAAAGACCCAAAAGCCCCGTATGACCGTATTACATTCAACACAGCGCCATCTACCTGCACAAGTAAAATGGTGATCTCGGTCAACCCAAATGGGCTCACCAAATCAAACAAACAAAAACGCCGCGAACAGCGAAAATCTTGACGAATCAACTCAAAATTTCACCATGCACAGATGCCAAAAACGTTCGCGAAAAATACTACACAAAGAATCTGGAATAATACCATATTAAAACCCCAGAAATACTCGAAATAACAGAGACGAAATTGCACGTGCAAATCACTCGGTCTGACTTCATCCGGAAACCAGCTCGTGTCACTTCCATAATAATGAATCATTTGACATGACATGGCGGGCTTCAAGAATTAATAAATTACGGTAACAACCAAGCGTGTTGAAACTGGAAAGATTTGGGAAATTCTGGAAGCATTCCTAAAAAGAAACTCTTATAATCTTGAAATCTAAACGATAAGAACATATTTCACTCTTAGATCTTCCTGGCATGGAATACACCTTGTGACTGGCTCTTTTTTTTGGTAAACGTTCGTGAGTTAATCGTGTATGGCCGATTCTACATCGCCTGATCATGGCTTGATCGAAAAGTGTTTCTGGCTATTCAGATGAGTACGGTAGACCTAGGCCTATAGCCTACATTTTTTTTAACTCATGGAGTGCTTGGAGATTGTATTTCAAATGAACGATAGATAATCCACTATTTCGGTAATTATTGTATACGGAAACACGGGCATGTGGTTCTAAGATGCGGGTTTTCTATAAATAAATGGGAATTTCTTGCTTCGCGATAACAGACGTGAGTTAAGTCTAGTTGGCGCCTAATCCCTTGCAGACGTGTTGGAGACTACTTATGCCAATCCCGGATGATAACATGCTAGAATCCCGTTGCGCCATCTATGCACAAATAATTGTGGATCACTTCCCTTCACTCCAAATTTACAATTCGGTAAATGCATTATAGGGGAGCTTTCACAAGTGATTATCGCAAGAAATCTTTGAAACCCTGAAGTTCAAAAAGGCAGTGGCTTATCGGATTATAGTATATAAGCACCAGGCAAAAGATATGTGGGATATAAATTTTTTATCTGAACACGTATATCAGCAACAATACAGAAACGAGTGGAGTCAATTGTGCTGATAAAATAACAATGAGCTTTGATTATTTCATCTTACCGAGCTAAGGGAATTTTCCATTCCAGTACAGAAGTGTCTACGTATGTTTGTGCCATGCGTTCGGATGATGCGATTATTTGGGAATTTGTATTTAGAATATCTAAGACTTTGTTCGAGTCCTGTTATAATCTGGCATACAGGTGTTCAGAATGAGATAATATATTTACAAGGGCGGAGACAGAGAGAGAGAGAATTAAAGTTTAACGTCGAGTTCACCAGTGTTTCAGCTAAGTAGCGACGATCAAACAAAATTTTAAGTATCCCAGCAAAACAAGTTAACAACCCAGCTGAAAGTGATCAACACAACACATTAAAAAGCTGTATTCTCATCAGAGAGGTATGCCTTCGTGATAGAGAGATCACGACTCTCACGAAAGTGGAAGTTATGTCACAATTTTGACAGCGATATACTCCCGCTTACATCATCACGCCTAGGAATTTTTTCCGTCTTTATTAACATTTATTAAGGTTCATGGTTATTGAAAATGTGCATTGTTGTGATTCGAAAGCTGGTCAACATTTCCAATCTTTTTACATATGTTTGAAAGTCAAGTTCAAAGCGAACCAATTTGTGAGCCAAAGGCGATGCCTTGACCATCTTGCATAGCAGATCGCGTTCTATCCAATTGCAGTTACGCGACCTCGAAAAACTGCGCTGATGGTAAAAGACGCTAGGGATGCTCCGCACTGTTTCGTAGAAAAAACGAGGGAGTTTCCCAATGTTTTATAGGTCACAGACTGGAATTCCCCTCAAAACTTGATTTTAAAAACGAAAATGGCATTTGTTTTGATTATGTTGATATGAATTCAGTCTGAAGGTTGATAGAAAATCAGGATGGATGAATTCAGAAAAATATAGAATTTAGAAGGGAATTGGGGATGACACCATGCACTTCGGATCGAGGCTATCCTTTGAGCGCCATTTTCGTCACTGTTGCAGACGACACGTTACATTGAAATCCAGCTGGCGATGGGCACATAAATGCCACTTTTTGAAAGCTACTGGGGTTATTTGACAGAGTCGTAGTGAATATAAACATCTCATTTGCGTAGTGGATACATGAGCCGTCAGCTGAAGTTGATGTATTTTGTGGAAAATGAGCCCACGTGTGAGCGTCGTTGTTGTTGCCGATTACAGGTCAGTCAGTCAAATTTCTTTTTCAACACTCAATTGTTTTGGCCTTAAAATATCCCTGAGATATATAGAATTATTTTGATATATGAAATATGAACAGGCTCTGTGTTTAGGGCCTCCTCTAAGTGAGACCCCAAATGTGGGCCTTTTCACAGCAGTCTCCCAAGATGTTTCAGTATCATGCTGCCTAGAGTTTTACTTTCTGTGCAAAACTATTCGCTGATAGCGAATGTAAAATATTTAATCCAAGCATGACAATAAAATATTCATGGATAGATCAGTGAAATTTTATAGAAATCCGTGCCTTATTTCACCCAATTCAAGTCCTTTAGTGGAAAGGTTACGTCTGATATCTGACATCAGGATACACTGACAGCGCGGACCATCTTTAAAGTTTCATTGTTTCCTACATTTGCCTGGCTTGTTGGATGTTTGATGGTAGATGAATGGGTTTATTTTTTCTTCAAATAGATTTTGTTTAAGACTATGTTTCTTTTACATTTATTAAGGTTCATGGTTATTGAAAATGTGCATTGTTGTGATTCGAAAGCTGGTCAACATTCCCGATCTTTTTACATATGTTTGAAAGTCATGTTCAAAGTGAACCAATTTGTGAACCAAAGGCGATACCTTGACCAACTTGCATAGCAGATCGCGTTCCACGCAATTGCTGTTACGCGACCTCGAAAAACTGCGCTGATAGTAAAAGACGCTGGAGTTTTATTTTCTGTGCAAAACTATTCGCTGATATACCGAGTGCAAAATATTTCATCCAAGCATGCATAACAATAAAATATTCATGGATAGATCAGTGAAATTTTATAGAAATCCGTGCCTTATTTCACCCAATTCAAGTCGTTTAGTGGATTGGTAAGCTCGGATACACTTACATCGCGGACCGCATTTAAAGTTTTATTGTTTTCTACATTTTCCTGGCTTGTTCGATGTCTGATGGTAGATGAATGGGTTTATTTTTTCTTCAAATAGATTTTGTTTAAAACTATGTTTCTTTTACATTTATTAAGGTTCATGGTTATTGAAAATGTGCGTATTTATCTGCCACCGGTTATATCGCACAAGTCCTTCAACATGACACAAAATGGATTGTCCCATTAATAAAGTCACGTGTGCGAAATTGACACCACAGAGAACGAGTCCAATTAGTTCGGTCACGGAGGCCGCAGGCCTCAGTGATCAAAAGTGAGAACTCGTTCTGTTCCATCGCGACTTAGCCTACTTGTTTTACCGCTGTAAACGAGCCTTTATTTCTATTCTGCTATAATGCAAACGGCAAAATTGTTGAGATGTTTCGTGTAGAAGAATGTCTTCTCATATTATTATGAGTTAGCCCCCCTATGCCAGTACAAAAAATGGGTTGACCCAACAATCAAGTCACGTGTCCGAAATCTACATCCAAGGGACCAGTTCATACTACGGCAGCTATAGGTGCATGTCAACAAGCTTTGAATGTTCAAAACGACGAAAAGCAAATTAACAATCACCTATACATTCCAAGACTTCCAACTAAAGCGTGAACCGTGGATTTCCTAATAGATTAGTGTTGATTGGCCCGTTACATCATCTATAATGGTCGCATCGCAGTATACAGATTAGTCTATCCTCCTTTGGGCGAGTGCAGCTGAGCACGTGGATTACCAATATTACCACGACCTCAAATTATCTGCACTGAATCGCCTATAAAGTGCCGTCTATTGGTAGAAGATGACGCCTAGTCTATCATCCGAACGCAAGTTCAAGTTCAAGTATATATTGCACAAACACCATAAGAGGCAGATTACAAATTAAATCGAACAATTAGCCAGAGAAACAATAGTATGTACATTTGACACCCTGAGTGTGTGGAGGATAAACAGTCAAACATTCACCCAGACTGCGTGGATATATTGTAGATGGAATAGTACTAATGCGAAATATTATAATTTTATAGAAATCCGTGCCTTATTTCACCCAATTCAAGTCCTGACATCTGACATCAGGATACACTGACAGCACGGACTATCTTTAAAGTTTCATTGTTTCCTACATTTTCCTGGCTTGCTGGATGTTTGATGGTAGATGAATAGGTTTATTTTTTCTTCAAATAGATTTTGTTCAAGACTATGTTTCTTTTACATTTATTAAGGTTCATGGTTATTGAAAATGTGCATTGTTGTGATTCGAAAGCTGGTCAACATTTCCAATCTTTTTACATATGTTTGAAAGTCAAGTTCAAAGCGAACCAATTTGTGAGCCAAAGGCGATGCCTTGACCATCTTGCATAGCAGATCGCGTTCTATCCAATTGCAGTTACGCGACCTCGAAAAACTGCGCTGATGGTAAAAGACGCTAGGGATGCTCCGCACTGTTTCGTAGAAAAAACGAGGGAGTTTCCCAATGTTTTATAGGTCACAGACTGGAATTCCCCTCAAAACTTGATTTTAAAAACGAAAATGGCATTTTTTTTTATTATGTTGATATGAATTCAGTCTGAAGGTTGATAGAAAATCAGGATGGATGAATTCAGAAAAAAATATAGAATTTAGAAGGGAATTGGGGATGACACCATGCACTTCGGATCGAGGCTATCCTTTGAGCGCCATTTTCGTCACTGTTGCAGACGACACGTTACATTGAAATCCAGCTGGCGATGGGCACATAAATGCCACTTTTTGAAAGCTACTGGGGTTATTTGACAGAGTCGTAGTGAATATAAACATCTCATTTGCGTAGTGGATACATGAGCCGTCAGCTGAAGTTGATGTATTTTGTGGAAAATGAGCCCACGTGTGAGCGTCGTTGTTGTTGCCGATTACAGGTCAGTCAGTCAAATTTCTTTTTCAACACTCAATTGTTTTGGCCTTAAAATATCCCTGAGATATATAGAATTATTTTGATATATGAAATATGAACAGGCTCTGTGTTTAGGGCCTCCTCTAAGTGAGACCCCAAATGTGGGCCTTTTCACAGCAGTCTCCCAAGATGTTTCAGTATCATGCTGCCTAGAGTTTTACTTTCTGTGCAAAACTATTCGCTGATAGCGAATGTAAAATATTTAACCCAAGCATGACAATAAAATATTCATGGATAGATCAGTGAAATTTTATAGAAATCCGTGCCTTATTTCACCCAATTCAAGTCCTTTAGTGGAAAGGTTACGTCTGATATTTGACATCAGGATACACTGACAGCGCGGACCATCTTTAAAGTTTCATTGTTTCCTACATTTGCCTGGCTTGTTGGATGTTTGATGGTAGATGAATGGGTTTATTTTTTCTTCAAATAGATATTGTTTAAGACTATGTTTCTTTTACATTTATTAAGGTTCATGGTTATTGAAAATGTGCATTGTTGTGATTCGAAAGCTGGTCAACATTCCCGATCTTTTTACATATGTTTGAAAGTCATGTTCAAAGTGAACCAATTTGTGAACCAAAGGCGATACCTTGACCAACTTGCATAGCAGATCGCGTTCCACGCAATTGCTGTTACGCGACCTCGAAAAACTGCGCTGATAGTAAAAGACGCTGGAGTTTTATTTTCTGTGCAAAACTATTCGCTGATATACCGAGTGCAAAATATTTCATCAAAGCATGCATAACAATAAAATATTCATGGATAGATCAGTGAAATTTTATAGAAATCCGTGCCTTATTTCACCCAATTCAAGTCGTTTAGTGGATTGGTAAGCTCGGATACACTGACATCGCGGACCGCATTTAAAGTTTTATTGTTTCTACATTTTCCTGGCTTGTTCGATGTCTGATGGTAGATGAATGGGTTTATTTTTTCTTCAAATAGATTTTGTTTAAAACTATGTTTCTTTTACATTTATTAAGGTTGATGGTTATTGAAAATGTGCGTATTTATCTGCCACCGGTTATATCGCACAAGTCCTTCACCATGACACAAAATGGATTGTCCCATTAATAAAGTCACGTGTGCGAAATTGACACCACAGAGAACGAGTCCAATTAGTTCGGTCACGGAGGCCGCGGGCCTTAGTGATCAAAAGTGAGAACTCGTTCTGTTCCATCGCGATTTATCCTACTTGTTTTACCGCTGTAAACGAGCCTTTATTTCTATTCCGCTATACTGCAAACGGCAAAATTGTTGAGATGTTTCGTGTAGAAGAATGTATTCTCATATTATTATGAGTTAGCCCCCTGTGCCATGACAAAAAATGGATTGACCCATCAATCAAGTCACGTGTCCGAAATCTACATCCAAGGGACCAGTTCATACTACGGCAGCTATAGGTGCATGTCAGCAAGCTTTGAATGTTCAAAACGACGAAAAGCAAATTAACAATCACCTATATACATTCCAAGACTTCCAACTAAAGCGTGAACCGTGGATTTTCTAATAGATTAGTGTTGATTGGCCCGTTACATCATCTGTGGTCGCATCGCAGTATACGAATTAGTCTATCCTCCTTTGGGCGAGTGCAGCTGAGCACGTGGATTACCAATATTACCACGACCTCAAATTATCTGCACTGAATCGCCTATAAAGTGCCGTCTATTGGTAAAAGATGACGCGCCTAGTCTATCATCGAACGCAAGTTCAAGTTCAAGTATATATTGCACAAACACTATAAGAGGCAGATTACAAATTAAATCGAACAATTAGCCAGAGAAACAATAGTATGTACATTTGACACCTGAGTGTGTGGAGGATAAACAGTCAAACATTCACCCAGACTGCGTGGATATATTGTAGATGGAATAGTACTAATGCGAAATATTATAATTTTATAGAAATCCGTGCCTTATTTCACCCAATTCAAGTCCTGACATCTGACATCAGGATACACTGACAGCACGGACTATCTTTAAAGTTTCATTGTTTCCTACATTTTCCTGGCTTGCTGGATGTTTGATGGTAGATGAATAGGTTTATTTTTTCTTCAAATAGATTTTGTTCAAGACTATGTTTCTTTTACATTTATTAAGGTTCATGGTTATTGAAAATGTGCATTGTTGTGATTCGAAAGCTGGTCAACATTTCCAATCTTTTTACATATGTTTGAAAGTCAAGTTCAAAGCGAACCAATTTGTGAGCCAAAGGCGATGCCTTGACCATCTTGCATAGCAGATCGCGTTCTATCCAATTGCAGTTACGCGACCTCGAAAAACTGCGCTGATGGTAAAAGACGCTAGGGATGCTCCGCACTGTTTCGTAGAAAAAACGAGGGAGTTTCCCAATGTTTTATAGGTCACAGACTGGAATTCCCCTCAAAACTTGATTTTAAAAACGAAAATGGCATTTGTTTTGATTATGTTGATATGAATTCAGTCTGAAGGTTGATAGAAAATCAGGATGGATGAATTCAGAAAAAATATAGAATTTAGAAGGGAATTGGGGATGACACCATGCACTTCGGATCGAGGCTATCCTTTGAGCGCCATTTTCGTCACTGTTGCAGACGACACGTTACATTGAAATCCAGCTGGCGATGGGCACATAAATGCCACTTTTGAAAGCTACTGGGGTTATTTGACAGAGTCGTAGTGAATATAAACATCTCATTTGCGTAGTGGATACATGAGCCGTCAGCTGAAGTTGATGTATTTTGTGGAAAATGAGCCCACGTGTGAGCGTCGTTGTTGTTGCCGATTACAGGTCAATCAGTCAAATTTCTTTTTCAACACTCAATTGTTTTGGCCTTAAAATATCCCTGAGATATATAGAATTATTTTGATATATGAAATATGAACAGGCTCTGTGTTTAGGGCCTCCTCTAAGTGAGACCCCAAATGTGGGCCTTTTCACAGCAGTCTCCCAAGATGTTTCAGTATCATGCTGCCTAGAGTTTTACTTTCTGTGCAAAACTATTCGCTGATAGCGAATGTAAAATATTTAATCCAAGCATGACAATAAAATATTCATGGATAGATCAGTGAAATTTTTATAGAAATCCGTGCCTTATTTCACCCAATTCAAGTCCTTTAGTGGAAAGGTTACGTCTGATATCTGACATCAGGATACACTGACAGCGCGGACCATCTTTAAAGTTTCATTGTTTCCTACATTTGCCTGGCTTGTTGGATGTTTGATGGTAGATGAATGGTTTATTTTTTCTTCAAATAGATTTTGTTTAAGACTATGTTTCTTTTACATTTATTAAGGTTCATGGTTATTGAAAATGTGCATTGTTGTGATTCGAAAGCTGGTCAACATTCCCGATCTTTTTACATATGTTTGAAAGTCATGTTCAAAGTGAACCAATTTGTGAACCAAAGGCGATACCTTGACCAACTTGCATAGCAGATCGCGTTCCACGCAATTGCTGTTACGCGACCTCGAAAAACTGCGCTGATAGTAAAAGACGCTGGAGTTTTATTTTCTGTGCAAAACTATTCGCTGATATACCGAGTGCAAAATATTTCATCCAAGCATGCATAACAATAAAATATTCATGGATAGATCAGTGAAATTTTATAGAAATCCGTGCCTTATTTCACCCAATTCAAGTCGTTTAGTGGATTGGTAAGCTCGGATACACTTACATCGCGGACCGCATTTAAAGTTTTATTGTTTTCTACATTTTCCTGGCTTGTTCGATGTCTGATGGTAGATGAATGGGTTTATTTTTTCTTCAAATAGATTTTGTTTAAAACTATGTTTCTTTTACATTTATTAAGGTTCATGGTTATTGAAAATGTGCGTATTTATCTGCCACCGGTTATATCGCACAAGTCCTTCACCATGACACAAAATGGATTGTCCCATTAATAAAGTCACGTGTGCGAAATTGACACCACAGAGAACGAGTCCAATTAGTTCGGTCACGGAGGCCGCAGGCCTCAGTGATCAAAAGTGAGAACTCGTTCTGTTCCATCGCGACTTAGCCTACTTGTTTTACCGCTGTAAACGAGCCTTTATTTCTATTCTGCTATAATGCAAACGGCAAAATTGTTGAGATGTTTCGTGTAGAAGAATGTCTTCTCATATTATTATGAGTTAGCCCCCCTATGCCAGTACAAAAAATGGGTTGACCCAACAATCAAGTCACGTGTCCGAAATCTACATCCAAGGGACCAGTTCATACTACGGCAGCTATAGGTGCATGTCAACAAGCTTTGAATGTTCAAAACGACGAAAAGCAAATTAACAATCACCTATACATTCCAAGACTTCCAACTAAAGCGTGAACCGTGGATTTCCTAATAGATTAGTGTTGATTGGCCCGTTACATCATCTATAATGGTCGCATCGCAGTATACAGATTAGTCTATCCTCCTTTGGGCGAGTGCAGCTGAGCACGTGGATTACCAATATTACCACGACCTCAAATTATCTGCACTGAATCGCCTATAAAGTGCCGTCTATTGGTAGAAGATGACGCCTAGTCTATCATCCGAACGCAAGTTCAAGTTCAAGTATATATTGCACAAACACCATAAGAGGCAGATTACAAATTAAATCGAACAATTAGCCAGAGAAACAATAGTATGTACATTTGACACCCTGAGTGTGTGGAGGATAAACAGTCAAACATTCACCCAGACTGCGTGGATATATTGTAGATGGAATAGTACTAATGCGAAATATTATAATTTTATAGAAATCCGTGCCTTATTTCACCCAATTCAAGTCCTGACATTTGACATCAGGATACACTGACAGCACGGACTATCTTTAAAGTTTCATTGTTTCCTACATTTTCCTGGCTTGCTGGATGTTTGATGGTAGATGAATAGGTTTATTTTTCTTCAAATAGATTTTGTTCAAGACTATGTTTCTTTTACATTTATTAAGGTTCATGGTTATTGAAAATGTGCATTGTTGTGATTCGAAAGCTGGTCAACATTTCCAATCTTTTTACATATGTTTGAAAGTCAAGTTCAAAGCGAACCAATTTGTGAGCCAAAGGCGATGCCTTGACCATCTTGCATAGCAGATCGCGTTCTATCCAATTGCAGTTACGCGACCTCGAAAAACTGCGCTGATGGTAAAAGACGCTAGGGATGCTCCGCACTGTTTCGTAGAAAAAACGAGGGAGTTTCCCAATGTTTTATAGGTCACAGACTGGAATTCCCCTCAAAACTTGATTTTAAAAACGAAAATGGCATTTGTTTTGATTATGTTGATATGAATTCAGTCTGAAGGTTGATAGAAAATCAGGATGGATGAATTCAGAAAAAATATAGAATTTAGAAGGGAATTGGGGATGACACCATGCACTTCGGATCGAGGCTATCCTTTGAGCGCCATTTTCGTCACTGTTGCAGACGACACGTTACATTGAAATCCAGCTGGCGATGGGCACATAAATGCCACTTTTTTGAAAGCTACTGGGGTTATTTGACAGAGTCGTAGTGAATATAAACATCTCATTTGCGTAGTGGATACATGAGCCGTCAGCTGCCCTTATAAAAATGTACCATGGTGTACCATGCTGAAAGTACCATGGTACTTTGGGACATTGTACCATGGATTTACCATGCATGTACCATGTTAATACAATGGATTTACCCAGGTGTACCATGCCTGTACCATGCTGTACCATACCTGTACCAGGTTGTACCATGCCTGTACCACGCTATACCATGGTGTACCACGGTACATTGGGACATAATCCATTGTACACCATGGTACATTTTTATAAGGGTGAAGTTGATGTATTTTGTGGAAAATGAGCCCACGTGTGAGCGTCGTTGTTGTTGCCGATTACAGGTCAGTCAGTCAAATTTCTTTTTCAACACTCAATTGTTTTGGCCTTAAAATATCCCTAAGATATATAGAATTATTTTGATATATGAAATATGAACAGGCTCTGTGTTTAGGGCCTCCTCTAAGTGAGACCCCAAATGTGGGCCTTTTCACAGCAGTCTCCCAAGATGTTTCAGTATCATGCTGCCTAGAGTTTTACTTTCTGTGCAAAACTATTCGCTGATAGCGAATGTAAAATATTTAATCCAAGCATGACAATAAAATATTCATGGATAGATCAGTGAAATTTTATAGAAATCCGTGCCTTATTTCACCCAATTCAAGTCCTTTAGTGGAAAGGTTACGTCTGATATCTGACATCAGGATACACTGACAGCGCGGACCATCTTTAAAGTTTCATTGTTTCCTACATTTGCCTGGCTTGTTGGATGTTTGATGGTAGATGAATGGGTTTATTTTTTCTTCAAATAGATTTTGTTTAAGACTATGTTTCTTTTACATTTATTAAGGTTCATGGTTATTGAAAATGTGCATTGTTGTGATTCGAAAGCTGGTCAACATTCCCGATCTTTTTACATATGTTTGAAAGTCATGTTCAAAGTGAACCAATTTGTGAGCCAAAGGCGATACCTTGACCAACTTGCATAGCAGATCGCGTTCCACGCAATTGCTGTTACGCGACCTCGAAAAACTGCGCTGATAGTAAAAGACGCTGGAGTTTTATTTTCTGTGCAAAACTATTCGCTGATATACCGAGTGCAAAATATTTCATCCAAGCATGCATAACAATAAAATATTCATGGATAGATCAGTGAAATTTTATAGAAATCCGTGCCTTATTTCACCCAATTCAAGTCGTTTAGTGGATTGGTAAGCTCGGATACACTTACATCGCGGACCGCATTTAAAGTTTTATTGTTTTCTACATTTTCCTGGCTTGTTCGATGTCTGATGGTAGATGAATGGGTTTATTTTTTCTTCAAATAGATTTTGTTTAAAACTATGTTTCTTTTACATTTATTAAGGTTCATGGTTATTGAAAATGTGCGTATTTATCTGCCACCGGTTATATCGCACAAGTCCTTCACCATGACACAAAATGGATTGTCCCATTAATAAAGTCACGTGTGCGAAATTGACACCACAGAGAACGAGTCCAATTAGTTCGGTCACGGAGGCCGCAGGCCTCAGTGATCAAAAGTGAGAACTCGTTCTGTTCCATCGCGACTTAGCCTACTTGTTTTACCGCTGTAAACCAGCCTTTATTTCTATTCTGCTATAATGCAAACGGCAAAATTGTTGAGATGTTTCGTGTAGAAGAATGTCTTCTCATATTATTATGAGTTAGCCCCCCATGCCAGTACAAAAAATGGGTTGACCCAACAATCAAGTCACGTGTCCGAAATCTACATCCAAGGGACCAGTTCATACTACGGCAGCTATAGGTGCATGTCAACAAGCTTTGAATGTTCAAAACGACGAAAAGCAAATTAACAATCACCTATACATTCCAAGACCTCCAACTAAAGCGTGAACCGTGGATTTCCTAATAGATTAGTGTTGATTGGCCCGTTACATCATCTATAATGGTCGCATCGCAGTATACAGATTAGTCTATCCTCCTTTGGGCGAGTGCAGCTGAGCACGTGGATTACCAATATTACCACGACCTCAAATTATCTGCACTGAATCGCCTATAAAGTGCCGTCTATTGGTAGAAGATGACGCCTAGTAGTCCGGTGGCTTAAGGCCAGATTTTCACTTTATCGTGACAGAGTGGAATAAAGCACCAAATTTGGCACACGTGTCGTCAGAGGCATCGAGAACAATATTAGAAGGGGTGCCCCCGATTTCGAGGCCCAGGAGGCAATATGTGGCCCATTAGGGGCCCGGGGTCATTTTGGGCCTATAAATGACAATTTTTATCCCAACGATTTTCAAAACATCATATATTCGCCATCCTTCGGGGTAAGAGTCTGAAAATTTCCAAACTAATAGTGTTGGCAATGGTCTAGCGAGAAATATAAAATAATCCAAGATGGTCGCCATAATGACGTTACAGCTACGTCAGAACCAAAATGTGGTCAATTTTTGACGAATTTTGAATTATTTTTTTATATTTTTTTATTGGTGTTAAGTATACAGTAAATATTAGAAATTAATCATATATAACTGACTCAGATAGCACGGCAGTCCCTGACTGACCTTTGCCAAACTGGATCAAGTTGGACCAGATCCTTATATATGCAATAAATTCGTTGGGGCTACCATTCAACGAACCCCGTGGCTGGACAATGCATAGCTACCAAGTGAAATGTGTCATACTAATATAGCGTTAGACTTCCATCTACACATTTTTGAGCATGTTATTCGAGATTACTGCTGCTGAAGATGAAGTGGCGGCGCCAATGCGAAAGCTATGGCCTATTAAAGAGGGTCAATGCCGATTAAAGAGATTCCGTTTTTTACATGAGCTGAGAAATAGGCAGAAAAAACGGTCACATCCTCCGGAAATTGGAACAGGGCCTCGGCCTCGGATGTGAAATATGTAACCGAAAATAAGCACGGGTTGCTAGAACTGGACAATATCTAATATTATCAGTATAAACAAATGAACTGTTTTATGGGATATGTTGTGCTTGAAGTTGCGGATAATAATGTGCATGCTTTGTAACCGGCCAGAACATTGCTATTGCAGTCTTGTTATGAACGATAAGTCAATTCACTAATGCGTAAGAATGCATGAAATGCTACCAAGGTCATTGCTCGTAAAAGAATTACATGGATACGATGTGGGGTATAGCATAAAATATCTTATAGAGGATATCCTTAGTTATGGGCAATCTGGTATCCGGCCGTGTAATTTTGACATGCCCGTAAGTAGAAATGTGGCAAGGAATAACTGCGCAGGATCGTGTACTGCAGCCAAATTGTGCGCATAACTGATAGCCGATACGAATTTATAAGCTGTGGAGGGTGCATACTTGTTGAAATGCAAGAATGCTTTGAAGAAAACCAACTGTGACGATGAGATGAGGAATACCTTACTGGCACACGGACCAGTGTTATTGAGGAAATCTCTATATAATTGTCATGCGCGCTTGTATTCTTTCAAGGCAGATTCAGCAAGGGACAGCGTCAGAAGAACAACAGACAGGGTATTGGGTGCGACGAGCGATTGAGTCAAGGGGCTAGAGACAGCGCTTCCTGGCATTGTAACTGCGAGAGTTTGTCAGAAATAAGATTGTTCCGAAATATGTTTTGATCTGAACAGAATGTCATTTCGAAGACAGACAAAGTTACTGACGCACTAATTTCAACCACGGCCATATTATCACAAAGAAAGAGAGGTTATGATTTGCCAGTTTATGACCCCAAATTTCCACGGCAAGCACTGCTTGACCGTGATATGGGTAAGATGTGCTGGTCATTCTTGGTCTATCCACGAGGATCCGAAAACAGCCGCCAACCCCAAGTACCAGCAGCGTCGAAATTGGATACCCAATTTGGAGAAAGAAAATTAATTTTCCGTTGAAAGACTCCAGGAATACAAGCCAGGTATTAGCACAGGCTCTAGCTTTATTCAAACGAATGTGATGGTGAGCCTGTGATACAACTTTTGTTAAATTCTATCAGGCAGCGGAGAAATGCCCTGCCGAGCACGACGACTTTACAGGCAAAATTGTGCCAGCCAATGAGAGACTGCAGTTCCACAAGTCTTACCTTTGTGCGTCGCGAGAATTCACCCAGCATGCTTTTTAGTTTATGAATTTTGTCTCCTGAAAATGAGTCCAGCTGAATCCGATGCATAACCATAGTAGTTGATGGGTAGTAGGTCCTAGCATGTTTTGGAATGCTCAAATACTCACACAAGTAAGTGAAAGTGCGCCACTTGCACCTACGAACATGAAGTCATCCAGTATGTGGATGACCTCTGATATGCCGAATTTTGTAGCCATAACCGATTGCAGAGAATTACTTGAGCTCTTTTATATCTTACAGGATGTAGAGCATCCCATCGAGAGACACCGATACATAAATGCGGAAGGCATCATCTAAATAGATCTTTGCCATCAAGCTTTAGTGGCCATGTTTTGAACTAGTGCAATCGCGATATCTAATGTCTACCTATTCAACATATCAGGTCCTGTTGAATCGCACCGTTAATAGACAAGGCAGATTTTCCAGGGTAAGATAAATTGTGTATCACCCTAAAAGTATTAGGGGGGGGTTTTGTTTAATGTCACACTCAAGGTTATTTTACTCATATGGTGACAGCCAATTTTAGTGATGGAGGAAGCTGGAATACCGGAAGAGAACCACCTCCGGCCCTTCGACAAGTAACTGGCAAACTTTCACACATGAAAGCCTTAAAGAGCTCGGCCATCACGAGCCCCTAAAATTATTAGATTTCATTCTGGGGACTAAGCCTAATTTTTAGCAAACCTTATTGTCAAAAGCAGGATTTTAGAAGGGACCAGCAACTCGACATTTCGACAACTCTTTGTCTAATTTAGCTTCTACGATAGCAGGGTTTGCATAGCCGATGAATGATTACGCGAGATAGTAAAGGCATATTTTCTCGAGTGTCAAATATCGAAACGGTTTGCGAAACTTGAAACAAGTAAATCTACCTCAGGGTAGTCACTTAGCACAGTTTTGGCTTGATTCCAGTTGGTGTTGGAAGAGTAACTCCCTTTGCCACATGCTAATTTACATGTAAGGAGCCGAGAAGAATCCAATTGGCAACATTTGATGTAGTTCACAACCGTGACATGTACGATAACCTGAAGTTTCATCCTTTGAAACAGATTTGTTTTTAGTACCGATAATCAGCATTGAGAATAGGGCGCGGGTGACCATATTGGATATGTATAGAAAAGAAAATAGCCAATAGCCTTCATGCGTGCTTAATCGAGTCAATCATAACAGAGCTGGTTCATACTTTATGTAAGAATCACGAGACAATGCATACAATAGCCAAGTCTGGGGATACAATAGCCAAGTCTGGGGACAACAACGTGTCTAGACAAGTGCCTTTTCAACGACACAAAAACACAGACAATAGTGCTACATGAAGTATCAACCACAGAGCTACATGTACAGAAGCTTTTCAATGGATTTATAAATATATATGATATATATTAGCATATATACAAACACACATACATGTGTATAGCAATAATACCATTATTAGTGACGCTCTGGCGGCCATGTTGGATATTCAACGGGTAATAAAGTTTCCAATTATCGTTATTATTTTCTTCTTGGGTCAGTCAGGCTCGTAGAAAACTAATTTCGTGTAAAAAGGCGATTCAAGCTGTCAAATAGTCGCCAACAGGAGGCTACTGTATGTATTATGGCGGCCATATTGGATTTATGCAAATTAAGGGCCTTCCACCTCCTGTAGAAATGGGCACTCCTTCTGAGATCATTCCTTATGCCCAAATGAGCCTCTCTGCAAAATATGGTGCTTTATTCCAGTCAGTCACGATCTTGACCTTAAGCCACCGGACTACTTGCTTTGGTCTGTCAGCCGAAACCGAGAACTGCGTAGAACACCGACATATATCATGTTACTAAGTATGTCTTTGAGCGATCTACTTGTGGTTGTGCTAGGGTACTCTTTTTCAACGATGGGAATGACAGCAAGTACCTTTTTAGGGGGTGATGTTCTTTGCAAACTATATATCTGGGTAAGCTTTAGTTTGCAACAGATCGGCGTTACACATCTGGTTGTGTTTGCCTTGTTTAGATATCTAATTTTGGTTCATCCCTTCTACGCCAGGCAAAAGATAACCACAGGTACCACCTTCAGGATATGCTGTGTGTTATGGATATCCTGTTTGACTATTTATGCTCCAACTGTCGTGTTCTATGGGATACAAGAGAGGCATATCGCCGGTAAGAGAACAATAAGATGTCAGGTGGATATGAATCAACGGATTCCTCAGATCTTACTGTTGTTTTGGCTATACGTAATACCACTTCTTAGTATCTCTGTGCTACATTTAGTAAAGATGTGGAAAATGTATTTTATTGGAAAAGTAACAGCAAAACACCCGATAAGCTATTGGATCAAAAACAGAACATCCAATAAAAGGACAGTTTCTCCTAAAGCTGTAGCTGCAATTATCGTGACTTTCGCCGTTTGTTATTTCCCTATAAGTTTGAATTGGTTTCGTGTAGCATTCCTTGAAGAAGAACCCTTTGTTGGAGTCCTACATACCGTACAAATTGTCTCTGCGTTCTGTAATAGCGCTCTGAATCCGATTATATACTTCTTTTCCATTGGATCAGTGAAATGCTGCCGCAAGGAGAGACCGACAGGATTTACCCCATCCATCGTGGCACCTGCATTAACATCTCACATATAATCCAGATTTGACTGAATATTTCCTGTGACGGAGCAATGTCGATTTGTGTACCTTCACAATACAATTTAGTCATACAAATGATGTTAAAAATCATATTGTGTTTGCATCTGGACCTCGCGGTTAAAGGTGGGCGGTGACGAATTATGCCGCTCAGTTTCCTAGGAAAATCATCTAAGAGCATTTTATTTGGAAACGTCTGCGCGAAACCAGTCAATTTAAATATCGGCAGCGATTTGTCTGAGCCGGTTTTCCCTGGTATGGTTGGAGTTGGTGTTGACTTTTCCCAGATGCCGATTGCCGAGCTGTCTGTATATTCAGGTAGCTGTCGTCACCTACGCCAAGGCCAAAGTCAGGGTCACGTCAGTGAGCGCAATGTTCCTTTCTTGTACACTAATTTAAAATGTCATTTTATGTAGAGATGGGACTATTAATTTTCGATTGGTGAGCCCCAAGGGAAATTAAGCCACAGATTGGTTAAGTTATTCGTACTGGTAGAGGACGTTAACCCTATCTGGCCTGGGTTTTTTGGGACATATCATGGCCTGGGGGGCCGAAATGGCCCTCCCCCTAATTATTCTTCTTACCCATTGAGCTAGGGAGCTGAAACTTACCACATTATACCCTTAGGTCAAGCTCTACCAGAAAATGTGAAAAAATCCAAGATGGCCGCCATGATGATGTCACAGTGACGTCATTTTCAAAAACGGCATTTTTCGGTCGATTTTTCGGTCAGATTTTCCGAATTTTTTATTTATCCAATTTCTCCGCAAAAACAGCCTGATAAATTAGTAAATATTAATGTGATGTGAAATAAAATAGTTTTTGCCCACTTTTCATCGCAGAAAAGCAGAAATTTTGAAGAAATATGACAAAAACATCACTTTTCTGGGACCCCACATGGCCGCCATCTTGGATTTCCCCATGATCCTCTCATCAGGGGGTTATGCAAATAGGTTCAAAATGACCCCAATATGATAAACTATAAAGTCACGGCGTTTCAGCTCTCCATGTTTTGTCGTTCCGGCGATAGCGCAGAAAGTTTGGTAGGAGGGCCATTTCGCCCCCCCCCCCACCCCCCAAGGCCAGGTAGGGTTAAAAGCTGTGTATCTTGGTAAAAGAGTGATCAAATCGTGCCACCAGTACTGAACGTGTAGTGAGTTTCAGTGACTTTCACAGCGACTAGTAGAAGAGATTGACGAAGGTGAAACATTAGGCGGAATAACAAAGGGAAGTACACAGTTGAATGGAAACATATAGATGAATTTGAATAGAAACGTAAAAGTCAATCTGAATGCAAATCTAAACATGAATCTGAATGCAAATGTGCAAGTGAATCTGAACGCAAAACGCTAAAGGTTGAAGCCGGTCACCGAAGTTGCAAACAAGTCAATGGTGTACTGAAGAAGGCCATATTTGTTGAGCACCAAACTTATGCAAACATTTTATGTGCCTGGATCAATAAATTGTTGTTATTATTACTTAATTAGCTAGAAAGAGTGTAAATACATGTGTATATATACCTACCGTATTACAATGTTTTCTGTAAAGAACAATTGTTATATATGTATTTGCAACCGCAACGTTTTTCTGACAAAGCAATTTATTTTGGGAGACACACTAATGAGCTGCGCTCACTGTGCTCTAATTACTTTGTGTAATAAACGTTGTATAAACCAAATCATTCCCCCACACGCACTATTAAGCTCATTTAAGTGGCAACGTATACCATTGGTTAACATAAATGAAGTAATATTGTTTCAGCTACTTTAATTATCATGAGTGGACATACTCTGGAAAGAAAAATAAAATTAAAATCTCAACTATACTTGGACAATGAAAGTACAGATGTCGAGTTTCCGCATTCTCATGCCATCAGATTGCGTCCTTCATACAGTCGGATATACCCTCTGATTGCACTGGGAGTAAACTGTGTGGCGCGCAACTTCTGCGTTTATGGCTCTCGACCAATTGACATAGTCCTTTTCTAAATGCAGCGAATGAATTGTCGGATAAGTCGCAATTACTTTCACGCTATGTCGGGAATTGTGTGCTTGTAAACTCAAATCAATAGCATTACCTCCTTTATTAAATATTCCTATAAAGTGTGAGCATTATATGATTGGGCTCATTGAATCCCCATACGGATAATATTATTGTTGTATTATAATGTATTATTATGTATGTACATACTTCTTTTGGAATTTTGCCCGGTGTGTGGTATAAAATAAAACAGACGCATTGGGCAATAAACTTGAAATATTATTCCTATTAATTTCGATTTGAGAGAAATACTCCATTTGGATGGAATTAGAAAGGTTTAAAAACCTTGGTAATTTGTAATAAAAAACAATTGCAATTGCTTCGCGTCTGCAACCCAGGGATATATATTTTTTTTTTCTCAGAATATTTCAGCTGTATGTACTGTGCTTATATTGAAGAAATAGCCTCCAATATTCCTACAAAAATGAGTAGGTCCGATCGTGTGTTTTTGATCATATAATGCTAGTCTTCGATTTTCAATTGAACACCCAGAATGAATGTAAGTATCCACTGAATTTAATAATCTGGATATAGCCAAAGAAGTTTTTGGGTTTACCTGAGAAAAAAATCATTTTGCTGTTTCGATTGCGAATCAAACATTTGCTTCGATTCTACACAAAATCTGTTTCATAAATGGAAAAGTTCCGCGTGTCATATTGTGGAAGCTGACAAACAAAGTTCACATAAACACAGCGTCGACGGACGTTTTGGGCATTTACATGTGCATTTTAGAAGGGTAAAACATATGTAAATATGATACTTATAATTTGAATGATATTTGGACATAAAGAACGAAAGATATGATGATATTGAAAGTCTGGGATTACTTTTGGTGTACGATGTCGTATTTTAGGTATTTAAAAACTTGAATACTTGTATACTTGAATGTATAAGAAACCGATGAAGACATACAATTTTAAACGTACGTGTACGCCGACGCTGTTTTCCGTGATATTTACAAAATTTTCCCAGCATGTAACTTAGGTAGTTCTGTTCGGACAGAATAGACTAAATTAATTGTTAGCTTCACAAACGCAACAGCAAAGGCAATTCTTCATTGCTCACTATTTTCCACAACCCGGTTGAGCTGTCTACTATCGTTATTTCCAGTATTCCCTGGAGCTATTTTCTAGCTACATGTATACGCAGTTAATTCGCACCATGTAAAATCCATGGTCACACTGAGCAAGTTCAAGTTTGTTTGTATAATCGAATAATAGAAGAGCTGGTATAGCGACGATTACCGTTAGCAAACGGTAGCGCACGATCCTCCTGATAATAACGGTGTGGGAGCATATAGTAATTCATATGTTAGAGCCAGTAAAGGCGATTAAAACCTTGTGCTGGCGAGAGAATTTATGCGTTAGCCAGCTTAAGCCGACAACGCTAACCGTGAGGAAGGCAACGTTGAAGGGATTATAAGAGGATTACAGGTGAACAAAGGCTGCGCGATACAGCGTGATGATCCAACCTGTAACCATCTCGGTCATCTATACGCGGTAAGACTGACCCTGGGATCGTATGTATCCATTTACAGCCTACTTCCGGCAAGTGCGAGAGGGAATTTCCAGAAATCAATACCACGTGACTTCGTCAGCCAATCAGCTAAAGTCTACCGACGTAACCTCAACCAACCTGTAACCATCTCGGTCATCTATACGCGGTAAGACTGACCCTGGGATCGTGTGTATCCATTTACAGCCTACTTTCGGCAAGTGCGAGAGGGAATTTCCAGAAATCAATACCACGTGATTTCGTCAGCCAATCAGCTAAAGTCTACCGACGTAACCCCAACGTAACTCGCCATTTTCGAATCATGTGATGCCCTACTTGTTGAAAATTACAGATCTACCACACCTCTTGGGTGATACGAAAGTTATTTATACCTATATATTTTGTAAGCCTAGCCTATATCTGTTTCCCAAGTGGTTTGAAAACCTGTAATTTATCAGATTTCTCGAGTCTGTTCTCTGCCGGATGAAGGCCGAACAGAATCCCGTAATATATCGGATATCGCTCCGCAATAATGGAGACTCACGATTCGCAAGCCATCTTATGGATGGCGAAGTGTACGCAAATGAACCCCAACGTAACTCGCCATTTTCGAATCATGTGATGCCCTACTTGTTGAAAATTACAGATCTACCACACCTCTTGGGTGATACGAAAGTTATTTATACCTATATATTTTGTAAGCCTAGCCTATATCTGTTTCCCAAGTGGTTTGAAAACCTGTAATTTATCAGATTTCTCGAGTCTGTTCTCTGCCGGATGAAGGCGGAACAGAATCCCGTAATATACCGGATATCGCTCCGCAATAATGGAGACTCACGATTCGCAAGCCATCTTATGGATGGCGAAGTGTACGCAAATGCGTGATGATCGCCACGTTCTTTGCTCGCTGTTCAATGAGCGTGCGAAAACTGACGATAGATTGCTGAACCCAGCGTGAGCAAAGTCACCTTAGTCCAGACAGCTCAGACAAAGCATTTCAAAGGGAACGTGAGCAAAATTACGTTAAATGCACAAAATGTCATTTGTCACGTTGTCCTAGTTCACAGTGCGATACGGCATTTCATAAGCCGTCTGTCGAAAAAAATCCGTTCGATGCTTACTCATCTGGACCGTTCAACAAATAACTATATAAAATGCTGATTTATCATCTGACATTTGTCGATTCGAGGATGAAAGTCTTCATTAATTCACGGACACTCTGCCTTATCTAAAACTTCCCTGCAAAACACATCGTGTTATGTATTATTAATTCGTTCGCTCAGCGTCTATACACATGCTAATTTGAATACTCAAACACTTGAAAAAAGTGGATCAAGCATAGGCAAATGTCAATACATGAATATTATATGGAAAATTATACATTGGCACATCACTAGGAAACGTGACTAATTAGGATTTTTAATCAGTACCCCGACACGCAATATCGTATTTCGCGTGTTTGGTTAAGTGTTTTCTTCGCTTTATTTCGATTTTGCAGTCAAAAAAATGGTTATTCTATATGCAGAGTATGAATTATTGTAAACTTACAGGAGGGTTAGGGTGTTGACGCCATGATGCATGTTTGTCCTCGAAGTTCAAACAGTTAACCACGCAGGATCACAGAAGATATCAGAGTTAGACATCACCTATCCCTACATGTATCTAGCGAACTGATAAACTTGCACTTTACCGATTCCGCTGAGGTATCAGTTGTCCGAATACAAGCATTCATTATCAAAATAACTCCTTAATCATTACTATATGTATCGAAATTCGAGAGGGCACAAAATTATAATTCAAATAAGTCGACCTATCCAGGACTACTATCTTTGCTCATTATCTCTAGCCACGCCAATTTCCCATTCTCACTGAGGTCAAAGAGAACGTCCTCCAGCGACTTCTCAGTATAAACTCGGCTTGCCTCGGAATACGGCGAAATAGTCTATAATGTTGTCCGTTCGTTGACTGTTACTTAAGCCCCAGTCACACTGGCAAGAATTGGGTGGAGAATGCGGGCAAATGACCACGAATATTTTAATCTTGTCGATTCGTGTCAATTCGCCTGTAGAGGGCCTCTTTGAAACTGTCCTACGAATCCCTTACGCATGCCGTAGGTTCCTTGTACGACAACCATAAGCATTTAACAAGAATCATCAAGAATGAGTACGCATGCAGTACGATTTAATGAAGAACGCCCCACGCATCAACACGGCAGCCCGTGAACCCACTACGAATGCTCGATAATCTGCTACGAATAAGCACGTATGCAGTACGATGTGAGTACGAACGCAGTACGAACCTGTTACGCTGTGACACGACACCCCAGGAGACCACGCGAACCTATATATACACTCTTAAAACACAAGTGTTGTAATGGTAACATTTTCTAAGTGTTATACTCAATACAACACTTTAAAATGTTGAATACTAGTATTATAACATTTAAAGTGTCAGACTCTTCGGATTTTAACAACATCTAAACAATGTTGTGTTATTTTCGCGCCCGGCAAGCTGGCGCGCGGAGACAGTGAGTAATTTGATTGGCTCCTGCTTCACGTGATTCTTCTGCCATTGCTGGAAAGCACCGAAAGCATGAGCCTGTGTGGGGGAAAATTCAACGTGCCGTTTCGGTAAGTTTGGTTGTTGTTAGAACGTGTTATTTTGTTAATTTTCTTTGTAACTGATTGAATACATGATTAACTTGTTGTTATTGCTCATCTTGATGCTCTTCTCCTTTCCGGCACTCTGATTCGGGTGTTGGCTTGACCTTGTTCGCGCCAGCATCCAAGTCACCGAGTGCAACTGAACCGAGAAAGCTGAAATGTGAACATACAGGCCTATCGGATTATCCTCAGTTCCGATCTGTGATTACCTAGTAAATTAGGATTAAACGGAGATCGGGAAAATGCCCATACTATTATGTTTAAATTGTCATTGGTAACATAACACATCCGATGTGATTGAATGAACAAATATGTGTTGTTGGTGCCGGGGGGGGGGGAAGGGTGGCGTGACAAAGAACCTCTCATTTTTCTTTCAGTTTGCCAAGGAGTGAAGTATGAGTGTGTTGTCCCTGCAGTAAGAGCCCCGGAAAAATGAGAAATTACAGGCATCATTTTTCCATGATCCAATTTTCGTGAATTATGCAGGAGTCAAACGAAATTCCCCCCCCCCCCATGCAACCCCAACCTCGGGCAAGGGTCGGGTTTAGTGGGGCATTACCTGGGGATTCACAACATGTTTACGCCCCACGGAGTGGGGCTTTCACACGCTTTCAGTCCTGTTTATGTTCGTATTGAGTTAATATTTCTTTTACCTACATGTAGGAATGGGACATCAATTGTATTTGGTTGAAGTTTAGGTGGGGATTCACTTCAATGTTTTGCCCCAGAGGTTGTGGGGCCTGGGTGGGGGTTTCGCTTGACTCCTGCATTACGGGTTCTGGATCGGTTCTCGTACAGATCAAATCTTGTGCACCTCTCACTTGTGCGCGTTCAGAGCAAGTGGTGACTTTCTATGTGGATTGCTTATGTGTGGGGGAAGTTTAATTTGTCTGTCAAAATTTATACTTCTTGGTGTAGTTGGAAGTATTTTTTTTTTTTTTTTAATTGCTTTCCGGGGCATAGTTCTAGTTTTCATCACACGGGAAGTCCATTTTATCGCCAACCAATATAGGTAACATGATTGATGACCATCATGTTCATTCCACGAAAGTCAGTTGACAATCCCATTTCGACAGAGGCGCAGTCATTGGTTTCCTTCGACTGCCCCTCCCTATCTGCGAACTAATGTTCACAGTAAAATGGCAGCAAACTCACATCATTTCCAGTAAATCAGTGCCATCTTCCGGTTGAATTTTTTTGTCATGAAATAGCGTTCCAAATATATTATTAATATTAAAATCGGATAATTGGTGGATACGCTATTAGCTATTGACGGCCGAAGAGTTATACTTCCGATGACTGCCGAAGATTTTCCGGAGGTAAAATAATCTTGTTTTCCATCCAAATAACGAGTCACTGTTCAGTCTGTCATTGTGAACCGGTCAGATGAAGAATTGTCCAATTAGTATAAGCTTATACTATTTCTTCTAAAGCTACTCAAATAAACTTTTTAAGTGCACGAACAATGGTATTAGCGAACAATTCAGTGACTTTCGTCTGCTGTATGAGAATTGCTCTCGTGGGTTAGAGGTACTTAAAAAGTTAAGTTAATAACTGCTCCCACACGTGCAGGAAAAGGTCATGTAATCGAAGGGAAGGGTCTTGATCCCAGCATTAGCCAGGTCAGTTTTTGCGTCTCTCAAGAAATTACTTTTATATACATTAAAATAAGTCATTCGTTTTCGAGGAGTGTGATCACACCACACTCCTAATCACACTCCTAAAATTGATCTAGGCGAGTGGAAACAGCACTCCTTGAAACAGTTTCTCTGCATATTAAAAGCATTCAGGAGTGTGATTTACACTCCTAGTATCATATTTGGAGAGTGATTTACAGCACGAGATTTTACAGCACTCGTGCTGTTTTCAAAAACGAAAGACTGAAATAAACCGTGAAAAGCGTACGAGAACTAATCCCAAGCCCATAGTTGCATCAAGTAATTTTTTACATACAGTTGCATCAGCTCTACCCCCTACACAAGGGTTGTATTATAAAATAACCATATGTTCTACTTGTTACTGTTGTTGTTGTTTATCTGTAGTACATGTACATCCAGTCTTAACTTGATGGGTATATTTCACTGGTTCTACAAGACAAAATCATGTGGTGCTATATCCAAAATGCTGTTTTTTCTCTTATACTTACCCTCTATGCCTTGTTTTTCGTCAAACTTCACGGAAATTCAAATACATGTTGATTCTCGCAACCCAGCTCTATGGGAATCCACGAGAATTCATTGCTATCATTTTTATGATTCCCGCAAATTAATTTGCGGGAGTGCTGACGGGAATCGGATTCCCATGAAAATACAAGCCCTGCCCGACCACTGAACATATGTCTTTCCCTCCCCGCATACCTAAAGTCTTTATTATTTAAAGGTTGGGGAAAACACCTTGACATGCTTGAAGCCAATACCTCGTTGGGGTGTAGGGCTATGTCAACTTCAGTTTTTATATATTTATCAAAAAGGGACATCCACACGTACCCCAGAGTGCAATTGGATCTTTCAATAGCATCTATGGCTTCATTGTTCCATGATTTTCACAGCAACTTATTGCTCTGTTTTATGCGACTAATCATTCAAATTAGTCACTTCAAAATTTCAAAAATGAAACCTAGCTTCAAATGACATCTTCGGTGAAATATATTTTCTGAATGAAAATGGCATCGCATGTGGTGGCATATTTCCATGTAAAAGTCATACACAAATTGCAGGATTTCAGAGGCTAGGCCTAGTTAATAAATCAAATTAAACTGCCAGACACATAATCTAAACTGCTAGCAAGACACATAGTCTAAACTACTAGCATGTGCACATAAAAACTGACCTCTGCTCTGGGTATTATGACCCTGCCATGTGTGTGCATGCTAGGAGATTGTGCATTGCATCAGACAATTTAATGTATTCATCAATCATTGCATCTACATTCATGCAACTTGGATATGACTTTGAGATCGAAGTATGCGATCACATGCTATTTTCATTTACAGAATAAATTTCACCGAATATATCATGCGAAGCCATGTTTCATTTTGTAAATATTAGAGTGGCTAATTTGAATGATTACGTAGTCGCATAAAACGAAGCAATAAGTTGCTGAAAATCATGGAACATTCCGACAATGAAGCCATAGATGCTGTTGAAAGATCCATGCAGTCCGGGGTATGTGGGGATGTTCGCATTTTCCATAAATATATAAAAACTGAAGCTGACATAGCCCTACATCCATCGAGGTATATGCCTATAACTTGATCGAGGTGTTATATCCCTATCAAGGTATAATACCTCGATCAAGGTATTATACCCAACCTGTTTGATTCGGCATGCAGGTCTGTGGAAGGATCGCATTCTTGTTCTTCTTGCAACTTCTTCGGTTGAAATACGCATGCGCTAAGGGAGTGTTATGATCTGCCACACTTTTCAACCTCCCGATCTCACAGGACAACCCTGCCTTCAGGCAATTGGAATTTTTTCATGTACTCGGTCACGGTGGAATTAAGTATTGCTTCGTTGATTTCCATTAGACAGTCCTATCCAGTCAATTGTCAATTAATATTTATGCAAATATATATTCATTTTCAGATTGATCAAGAATTTGCGATGCTATAGGACACGGGATCGAAACTTTTAACAAAGCCGATATGTGCCAAACATATTGAAGATCGCAAAGATGTCACAAGAGTGAAGAGAGCGGTGGGCTCTGTGAGGAACTGCAGACTTGCAGGTAATATTTGCAAATCTAGATAATAATCCCTCAAGTAAATGGATCCAGACTTCTGCGAGTAACACTAACAGTTTGATTGGAATAACAATTTTTAGCCTGTTGTTAGGTTGTCCTAACATGCAACATGTTTTAATATTTGGCAGGTTCCTATTTCCAGCCTTGCATATCGGATACTGCCTTGACTACACTCGCCCACTATGACTGTCACCATATGAGTGAAGCAAACTTGAGTGTGACATTAAGCCAAATCCTGGGGTATATCCCCACCCCGCCCCCGGAACTGAGCTTCACCCTGGCTGTATCTCCAAACCTAAGTTTCGCCCGACCTCATATGCTGATATTTTCAGATAGCATATCTGATACTGCATTGATTGCACTCATCCACTACACCCTGGGGGTATATCCACCTCTCCCGCCGCCCCCGGAACAGAGCTCCACCCTGTATCTCGAAACTAAGCCTCGCCCGACCCCATATGCTGATATTTTCAGATAGCATAGGCCGCTGATAATTAATGTTCCGTTTCCCGTAACCAGCCCTCATCTATATTTTTAGGGCAAATAATTAAAATCCATGAGGGATTTACATTTTCATGAGTAAAACTTGCTAATTTTCTTCATATTTTTACACAATTGGTTTGCAAGTTAATAATTAATAATTATCGCGCTCAGCATGTATATTTTTACCAGCAAGGTTACGAGAAACAATTAATTAACAGTGGCCATATGATATCTGATACTGCATTGATTGCCCTTATCCACTACACCCTGACTGGGTCCAAAAATTCGTAGGCTGGGAACTTTTTCCGCTGATTCTCAGACAGGTCATCATTTTATTTTGGAATGTCAGAGTTGTCTCCCCTGTCTCCACTCTTAGGTGAACAAACGTAAACTGCTCGCCAAGCAAGTATTTTGCTCTCCGGCAGTCGGCGATGTGAACATGTATCACAGGAGCCGCGAAGCACATTTGAAAGTGGAGGGGCTGAACTCGGCCTTGTTAAATGTTGGACTGGTGCTATCTAAGATAGGACTTCTTGATCTATAACAAGTGTGTGTGTGGGGGAAGGGGGTGGGGCGCTCCGCGGCCCCTGTATCACACATTGTGAAGGCAAATATTCCATGACCCAATCCATAGAGGAATGCAGTTTTCGCCTGTATTCTAGGATTGACCCGAGTATATGGTGGGGGTTTCCCTTGTTCAAGGATGTCAATGTCGAGGATTCGTTATCTTCTCAGAAATCATTTTGACAATCGATGCAAACAGTAGTTTTCTCATGGCATTTTCATAAGAACTTGGTATCTGGACCAAATCACTTTAACTCTTCCATCCACCGCGAAAGGAAAACCTGACCTTCGAATAAATATATGTATTTACCAACCTACCTAACTTTCTGGGGTAGGGTTGTGCGACTAAGATTCTAGATTCTTTAGAAATTTGTTACACACTGTCATCACCATGTGAAGATGCTTAAGTGCATATATCTTGAGTTAGATTGAACTTCAGTTACTATTAGACTGGTTGATTGCAAATGTTGAAATAGAATCATCTTACTCTCTTTCAGGTTGGAACCAGTGCAGTTCACTACCTGGAGGCAGGAGGTCACAGCCATATGTCCTTTGCCTGGGAACGAGTAATGGAGTATCCTAATATTTCATCATCGTCAACAGCGTTGCGATACCTTGCAGGAACGACATAACTTTTGCAGTTGATAAGCTTTTCAAGCTGCATAATAAATTCAATCTGGAATATGCTGATCAACTAACCTCATTCTTTTTACTCCTCGAGACTATTTATGGCATCTTTGAGAAAGAGAGACTGCCAATCAGATTTAGAGAGATGATCACCAAAATCTGCGTTGTCTCATGTCAAAGCTCTGTGTTCGGTGAATTCTGATTGTGTCAGTTTTTGTCTGGATCACCATCAGTCTGTGACTCATTTGGACTGAAAATATTCCACTCAGACATTCACTTACTAGCAGTTGTTTTTACCAACATATTTCAAGAATGAAAAGGCTTCTAAAGGCTTTCTTGGGGTATTGTCCTCATATCAACAGGGGATACGTCGGTCTGTTTTCGCAATACCACCATATCTCAAGAATGATTATGCCTAGAAGCACCAGACTTAGTTCACACATGCATGTGATCGGATGAAAGAAATCTTATCAGAAATCTGTGTGATCGACCGATTTTTGGGTTCAATCCTGAGCAACTTTGTATCGCATATGCAAGTGGACAAGAAGTCCAAAATCAGTGACATTGACATTTAACCCATTCTGGATCAGAACTGGCCCATTTGTCACCCATTATTGTTTTACCACCATATCACAGGAATAATAGGCAATGATGAAATGCATTCTGGTCATGGGTTACATTAAATGTTTGTTTGTTCCTCATGACCTTGCTTGTAAAAAGAGACATACTGAGTGCGACAATTATTAATTATGGATCCTCCAAACCAAATGCTTGTAAATATGAAGAAAAGGAGATTTTTTGAAAATTGTAAGTCCCATATGGATTCTAATTATTTGCCCTTACATATAGATGTGAGAGGGTCATGAGGCAGTCTTGAGGTAACAGTGACCTTAATGAATTTTATTGTGAAAATATATTCATGAACACTTCCCATATCGTTGCATTAAAAAAGCAGTAAAGCATACTCTTGCATTATTTTTTATTCTTGTTTGTCATACAAATGGAGTGATGCTTATTTTAAAATGTAACTTTGGTACTTCTGCAAGTTTGTCATATCTAACATAAACTTTATGAAATTTATACCCTGCTTCTTGCTTAACAGGTCGTACGATACATTGTCACAAATCTGTTTAGTTCTTTGCATTACTACAATTATGTCCTGCAGATGTCAAGGGTTAGACTTCAATCTCACTCCTGTTTTTATTCGTCTGTGACTGAATGCAAATGAACTTTATTTTGTTCTGTTCTTTTAAGTCATTATCTTGAATATGACCTACACTGACTTACACAAGTGCCACAGTTACATTTCCACAGCAATTTGTCTGTGGGGGAGTTGACAACCGATCATAGAAGGATTACTGTGTTGCTGTTGCAAATTTTAACGGGCAATTTTTTTTTTTTTTTGGTGAAATGCCTTAAAAGTAGATGATACGATAAGGCGGCATACGTATACATGGTGCAGTTGAAATCAAGAATTAAAATGTCCTAAAAATAATTGTTTTAATCTAATGACGAGAAAATATAATACAATATGTGAAAGTTCTAGCTTGATTGCATTAAGATTATAGTTCTCACTTGAAATTAAAATCCACAGCATGTGCTATTTTGTGAAAAAGGGTCTAAGGGTCATTTAACCTGGTACCTCGTGTCTAAATGTGTGTTAGAATGACTCGATTTAGACCCTTTCTCACAAATGATGCGGATTTTAATTTCATGTAATAATTACGGTCATAACACCATTGAGCTAGAACTTTCACATACTGTGTACATATTTTTTGCCATTAGGGTCTACATTAGAACACAATTATTTTCAGAACATTTTATTCTGGATGGGGGGGTTCAACTGCACCATGTATATAGGCCAAAATGCCACCTTATCATGTCATTTCCTTTTTGAATACCAACGCTTACAAAGCGTTGAATCCCAACACTTGCAAAGTGTTAGAATTCAACATTTATAAAGGTTAGAAAAGAGATACAACATTATTAAAGTGTTAAATATTGACACAAATCCACACTTGCAAGTGTTAGAATTCAACATTTATAAAGGTTAGAAACGAGATCATAACACTGTTAAAATGTTGAAATCTAACACTTTACAAAGTGTTGAAACCAGCAACACTTTCGAAAGTGTTAAATTAACATTTACAAATGTTTTCCCTCCTCCACACTTATCAAAGTGTTATATACAACATTATAAATGTTGTATACAACACTTTAGTTTTAAGAGTGTATGATCCGTCTTCTATGAAATGCACAACATACGATGGTCTTCGCGAGAGATCGTGGAGCAATCCTATGAAATCGTACGAGATTCGCGGGGAAGCGTAGCCTATTCTTCATGAAACGTAGCGCCAGCGTGGGTATTCGTAGTACTGTCGCGGTTATTCGTAGTACTGTCGTGGGTATTCATAGTACTGTCGCCACACATCGTGTTAAATTCTTCTCAGTATCGTAGTATGATCGTACAAGAAGCGTAGAATGCGTACAACAATCATCGTACAATGCGTACGGCATTGTTGCTGATTTGTGACCGAAAGAACTACTACGACTACCCACGAATATACACGAAAGGAGGAGAATGCATGCGAGAACGCAGTAGGGTGGTGCCAAGAATGCCATACGTATACCATTTAATCGTACTTGGCCGGCGAATGTTTTGAACATTTCAAAACGTTCGTACTCCCTCCGAGAATAGCCAAGAACGGTCACGATCTGCGACGAACCCCGCAAGTTGCCAGTACGAATTCCCAAGAATGAACACGATTTTCCAGTTCGCGGTGATTTGCCTACCCAATTCTTGACAGTGTGACTGGGGCTTTAGGACAAACAGTTCAATTGATAGTTAGTTGCAAAGTGTAAAGGGCCTTGCATACGACCAAGTTTTCTTTCACAATTTACAACATTCGACATAAACTGGTCCGCGTGAGTTAAGAAATTATAAAAAGTCAGGACGTCTAAAACGGAGATGCACAAGCGCATAAAGTCAGTCTCACCTCTGCATCACGTATTGTGTACATTACTGAGGCGTAACCCCTATAACCTCTCGAGAGCCCGTGGAACACCAAGTGGCAAGAAACAGACCAAATACCAAGATTTTTTTCAGATTTCCCAGTTTGTGAAATGTGAAAAGTAGTTTCATGTGAAAAGTAGTTTCATGTGAAAAGTAGTTTCCAGGTGTGAAAGGCAGCTATATGATATAATACCGGAGTATACACGGATATGAGGGAATGCTGCCAGCAACAAAAACTGGTTCCTCGTACACACGATATAAGAAACTATTCAATTGCGATCATGAAAATTGGACAAGGAAAACTTGGTCGTGTGTATTAGGGTTAAGCTTGGATGCGGGGTAGTATATAGACCGCCCCGTTGGGCTTCCGGGCATTGACCTGGGATGTCGTTGTGCACATCGCAGGTCATGGTAAGAATAGTCCTCAGCTCATCAGACAGCTTGCTGTAAGAGGCGACTAACTGAGGCATCCGTGGGGTTCCCGGGTGTGAAAAGGAATACCCGTGTGGTTCCCGGGTGTGAAAAGGAATAGGGAATATACCAACGTCGTGATATGACTGAAATATAGTTGAAAGCGACGTTAAATCATATTCACTCACTCACTAGTATACAGATCTGCATACGGAGCTGAGCATTTCCTGAAAAACTCGAGGGATATGTACTCGGCAGTACTTCAAAATTATTGTTTCTGTAAGTCGGCAAAAAGGGCTTAGTGTGTGCGTGTAAATTATCAATTACTCTCACATGATGGGAAATGGAAGATTTTCTTGATATTCATATGAAGTCCCAATCGAAGTGGTATTAAGACACTGTCCATTACAAAACATAGATTCCGTTGGATAACAGTATACTGGTGATTGTTACAGATTTGTAGACATGTGTATCATGATGTTCACTTGTTCGGTTGTTCGGAGTACAACTAATGTTGTTACAAAACTATGTCACGCGGTTGGTCATTTTTACAGTATATTTCGATGTTAATGTTTCACACTTACTTGAGTCCTGTTTAAAATAATTATCTACCACTCTGACTTGTTTACCTTATTGCTGTCGGGTCATGATAGTTATTTATTCTCTCGTAAACATTCGTTCATTGTATAAATTTCAACCGACACCTTCACGTAGTCTGCCATGTTTTTCCCTTATATCAAAGCGACGCCGTATATCCTGTACTCGATGTTTTTAGTTGAAATATGACTTATTTGTAATACTTTTTCAAATTTATTAACATGTTCTCTGTATTTCATTCATAATTAGTAGCAAGCTGTCAGCAAGGTTCCAGGCTATCGTGGAGTATTCTCCGATAGGTGGCGCTTAAGTCACATATCCGCGAAAGTATAAACACACGCAAGGGTTGTCGCTTCCGTGCTGTGATACTCTGGCAGTGATTCCCTAAGCGGACTCACATCCGTTGAAAATTCTATATCTGACAGTAGACCTGATCTCATACACAAAATAGGATGTATCTGTACACAAATACACAACGACGATTTAGACGCTATTTTAGCTTGGGTCTTTAGCTTTAGCGCATGTCAACATCAGAGGTAACGAATCCGCAGATAAAACAGTCAAAGACAGTCTTGCGAAAACTGCACCCGACGTGTCAATAGGATTATAGTCCAGTCAATCTGGCTCAATATTGGCAAAACCTCACACTAATTGCAAAAGAAACGAAACCACTTTTATTTTGTGTCATTTGATCTTAGGAATGACATATCCAAAATCCCAATCAATCCAAGCATTGGAACATGTTGAATTTTGCGATTGAAAGTTGAGTATTTTGTGAGCACTTGAGCCAGCCGTCTCGGGACAAAAATGCCAATAACTTTGTCAGTTGTTACAACAGGAAGCTGAATTTGGTGTCTATACCCATGTTTTCATAGCCAATCTTTCAGGAGAACATAGTTTCAAAGGGCTAGGACCACATTTAAGCTTGATTTATTAGGGAGCATTCATTAGTTCAAGTGTCCCTAATCCCTGATGCAACTTCATCCGTCTCATGAGTAACAGCTATCTTTATGTTTTCAGGGAGAGTATGGATGAGTGCGCACTATGTGGTGAGCTACTTGCCAATGGATCTCAACTGGTTACGCTTGGTGAGAAAGGTTGTGAAGGAATTGCCAGGACAAGTGCTGCGAGCAATGACAGCATACATGTTAGAATTGGACAGCAGGTGCATGTGAATTGTCGTCGAGATTACAACAGAGATGGTGGAAGGCGTAAACGTAAATCGACTGACGATACACGTCTCAGCCTACGGTCAGGCGAGGCAGCGTTTTGCTATAAAGAACACTGCCTATACTGTGGAAACGGGGACAGGTACCAAGGGAGACAGAAAGATCACGTCCTCATACCTGTTAGAACCATTGATTTCCAGGACACAGTGAGAAAAATATGTGTAGATCGTGCTGACAATTGGGCAGAAACAGTCCTGTCTAGAATATCTTTTGTCCCGGACTTGCATGCAGCTGATTCTAAGTACCATCGATCGTGCAATGTAAACTTTCGAACCCGAAAACAAATCCCTGAATGTTTTCAAGGTGACAGTAATTCCAGTACTAAGAGAAGAAGGTCTGGTCGACCTGTTGTCACAGATAGAGAAGAGGCCTTCTTGACAGTTGCTGATAATTTTGAGGCTAATGATGAAGAGGTTACGACTGTGCATGATCTGATTACGCAAATGGCAAATGTCCTTCACAATTCAGAGAGTGAACCGTATGGACTAACTCATATGAAAGAAAAGCTCAAGGAACATTTTGGTGACCGAATAATCATCACCGAAATAAACGGAAAGAAGAATGTAGTGACCTTTCGGCAGACGGCGTCCTCGATTATCAGCGACTTTTATCATCATCCTAAGGAAACAGATCCCGAGGCTGAGAAACTGCGGTTGGTTGAGACAGCTGTAAAACTTATAAAGACAGATATTAAGACTATAGTTCAGAGTCGAGATGTTTACCCAACCACTCTTGAAATGTCTTCTGTTGAAATGACTCTTGCATTCTTACCTGACTCTCTGCGACATTTCTTAGACTGTCTATTTGTCGGAAAGGATAAAGATCTGAAAGCCCTTAGGGTATCTTCTGTTGGTCAGGCCATCATGCAGGCAGCTAGGCCCAGGGTTCTTATAGCTCCGCTGCAGTTAGGCCTAGGTGTGCAAATGCACTCACACTTTGCTTCTCGTTTTCTTGTTGATACTTTGTGTAAGCACGGGTTTTGCAGTTCATACTCTGAAATTCAGAAGTTTGAGAGGAGCGCTGCTACCCATAGTGGAACTGACATCCCAGGCTACATACCAGGCCATTTCATTCAATACGCTGCTGATAACGTTGACCACAATGTCCGAACATTAGATGGCAGCGGTACATTTCACGGGATGGGTATTGTTGCAAACATCACTGACTAGAGGGCGTGGCATGACTGAGACGCAGAGAAATGTTTGGGTGATGTCAAGTCCTGTATGCGCAGAAGTAAACCAGGCCATGCAGCAGCTGACTGCCGTCACCTACACCACTAGCGAACAACATAAGGACCTCTCTGCAGCCCGCAAAAAGAGGGATTCAGCAGATGTGAACAAGCTGATCGACTTCCTCCAAGACAAGACTCCATTCGATAAGGATGGAAGCCTCAGAAATGTAGTTACCGGTGTAGTTGCAGATGAAAAGGTTAATGTTACTAAGGCCAAAGAAGTCGGGGACAAGATTTTGGATGGATTGGTTGGAAAACAGGTGGTGAACTACGTATTTAGGAAGAAGGATGGAGCTGTCACAATGGAATCGAAGTCCAAAGTAAAGATCGATGGAGAAGATGTACATATCGACCCCCAGCTTCTTTTCCAAAGACTGGTCCTTATTGGCACCCAGAAGGACAACCTGAAAGACGCCTTTCGTTATGAACTATGCGGCTTCCCTCCAGCTCTCTTTGAAAGACGCAATGTCCTCTTAAAGGCAAATAAACCTGTGCTTGCAAATGCTATCTGGAATGTTGCACCCCCCATTTCTGATGATGAGAAGCAAAAACTTGGTTCCTGTCACAGCAAATACGTCCTTGATGGTGGTGCCTTGATGCATAAGATTCCGTGGCAAACTGGGCAGACTTATGATTCCATATGTCAAAAATATGTATCATACGTCGTAAAGAAATACAAGCAGCCGACTGTTGTCTTCGATGGTTATGATTGTGGGCCCGCACCGAAGGATGGCACCCAGTCCAGACGAAGTGGAACAGCAGCAGCTGCTAGAAACGTCCTTTTTACCTCAAGCATGCAACTCCAAACGAAAAAGGAAGATTTTCTGTCCAACAAGAAGAACAAGCAGCACTTCATCAACATGCTCAGTGGTTACTTGGAAAAGTCAGGCTGCCAAGTTCATCATGCGGATGGTGATGCTGATGTGCTTATTGTGTCAACCGCTTTGAAAGTTGCCGAGACATGTACTACAATCGTTGTTGGTGACGACACTGACTTGATGATACTTCTGTGCCATCACGCAACAAGCGACCACGAGAAAATATTCTTCCATCCCGAGCCGAAATCCGGACAACAGGATAGATACATGGATATTCATCAAGCAAGATCTGCACTTGGGGAAGAGGTTTGTCGTGACCTACTGTTTGTTCATGCTGTCCTGGGATGTGACACAACATCGAGACTGTTTGGGTTTGGTAAAGCAGTTGGATTGAAATTGATCAAGAACAACCAGACGTTTATCGAACAGGCAAAGGTTTTCAACAGAAGGGGTTGCACCCAGAATGATGTAACAGCGGCTGGGGAAAGAGCTATCATGTGTTTGTACAAGCCAAATACGAATATCTGCGATCTAAACCAACTGAGGCATCAGAAATTTCTTGAACTGATGAGGACTAGCAAGAAGGCTATTGAACCCAAGAATCTTCCACCAACCTCAGCAGCCGTTATGTTCCACAGCATGCGCGTATATTATCAGGTTCAGACATGGAAGAACATTGAATTAGATGCTGGAGAATGGGGATGGAAAATCGTGGATGGAAGTATGGTTCCTCAACAAACTGGCCTTGATGTTGCACCCAAGGAATTACTTGAGTTCGCCAGATGTCACTGCAAAACTGGGTGCAGCACCAAGCGCTGCAGCTGCAAGAAAATAGGACTGCCTTGTTCAACTGCATGTGGCGAATGCAGGGGGATATGTGAGAACATGGGTGAGGGAGACAGTGGTAGTGATGATACGGATGATATGGAGAGTGGACTGGAAGTTGAAAATTGGGACAATGGCTAAAAATGGCGGGGTGATGGTTGGGGTTACAGGGT